>OX374642.1:540000-555000 GCA_947347705.1 Nymphula nitidulata | reverse complement strand
TTGAATTGAATTGAATTGAATTGAATTGAATTGAATTGAATTGAATTGAATTGAATTCCCAGCAGCAATTGAATTGAGTTGAATTGAGTTGAATTGAGTTGAATTGAGTTGAATTGAGTTGAATTGAATTGAATAAAGTTTAACGACTTCGCGTCGTATTGAATGGTGGGGTGGAATCATCGCCTTGTACTGGAAAGTTTTCGTTTAATTAGTAGGTTCAAGTTTTTATTTTTTATTTTTATTGTTACCACTTATAAACGACATCGCTTTGGTTCTAAGTGGTCATTAAAAAAAAAACCATTTATTTATTATGGTAGGTTATTTAGATAGGATCTGGTAGAACATGTTTAAAAGCAATTGTAACTGCTGATTTATGTACCCAAATTTATATTCATAATAAAAATTATTTCAATACATTCATTCATTCATTCATTATTATTATTTTATATCATTGTTTTTCTCAGCTTCAAGCTGGTATTTGAATGTCTGTTACGGGCTGTGCCAAGTATCAGATTTCATTTTATATTTATGTGTTAGTTATGTCGTCTTGAAGAAAACGCCTAACAATCCTACTAGTATTTAATATAGCGGCTTTTTGCATTGTAATATATGTATATTCCGGTATATCTAGTAATTTGAAGCTATGGAACAAATGTTTGGGTATAACTCCTGTGCTAGAGAGTACCAGTGGCACGATGTACACTTTATGCAGTCTCCAGATTCTTAATAGCTCTTCTTTTAATTCAGAGTATTTATTTATTTTGTCTGATATGGTCTTTAGGAGGTTGTGAGTGCCTGGTATAGCGATGTCAATTAGATACGCAATTTTTTTCAACTTATCTACCATCGTGATGTCGGGTCTATTACAGTGTACTGTTTTGTCAATTAATATTATTATTATTATGTATTTTTATATTTTTTTTCTCAGCTAAAAGCTGGTCAAAAGTAAGTTACGGGCTTTGCCAAGTAACAGACTTATATTATGTGTGTAGTGTTGTCGTCTTGTAGAAAGCGGCGAACTTTTATTATTATTATTATTATTGTATAATTAAATTTCAATGAAAATCAACCACTGATAAAAAAAAAAACAAAAAATCATAATCCACACATGTCTCTTCCCCCCCCCCCCCCCCCCCCCCCCCCCCGTGCTTAGTAAATCCCTACGCGGCCGTTACTTCTTCAACCGCGCGAGCGCGCGCGCCGCCGCAACCCAGCCAGCCTACCAGCCACAAAATATTTTTTCTATTTACCATAATACATTGTTAAATACATGTTAGTTAGTTAGTTTAGTTTAGTTTAGTTTTGTAAAATATGTAGCCACATACGGGGGGATAATTCATACACATAATAAAATTGTATAGATAGATAGATTTTTTTTTTTTTTTTTTTTTTATACAATTAGATGACAAACAAGCTGACGGCCCACCTGGTGGTAAGCGGTTACCGCCGCCTATAGACACCTACAATAACAAGGAAAAGCACTTGATATTGCAGGTGCGCTGTCATCCTGAGGCCTAAGATGAAATGCCGTCCATGCCCAGTAATTACACTGGCTGGCTACCTTTCCCTTCAATCCGAAACACAGCGAACCGTTTCACGGCGACCCTACATATGGGTCTACCACCTAGTAATAAATAACCAACCTACCAATAATAAGTGACAGTTATCAGTGTCTCGCTTTGGATGCGAGCTAATATAGCTTGGTATATTATTATTACAATAACAACAAAAGATGATGATTGGATATGAAATTTATTAATTTGTCAAGGCACTTTTGTGTAAGTACCTAACTTATTTTTTATAACACTAGAATTGAATTTACTATGAATCACCTATAGTATTGATTCTCAATAGACGTAGTGTCAGCAAAATATTCATTATGTTTTTTTTTTTAAACAAAAAAAGGTTTATTTGAACAGTACTTTTTTTTTAGGTACTGTTTTATTTAATAATTGTATCTGTGTATCTGTGTATCTGTGTGTCTGTCTGTGGGGCATCGTAGCGCCTAAACGAATGGACCGATTTTGATTCGGTTTTTTTTTGTTTGAAAGCTGATGTGCCTACGAGATGGTTCTTAGCGATATATATATTATTATATAATTTATGAAGATCAGTTCAGGCGTTTGATGACTACTATCAGCTCATGATATATACATGATAATAGGGTTTTACTAACTTTTACACATCCGATTGATTTGAAATTTCGTGTACTGTCACTTTGGTGACATTCCCATGACATACTATCCTTGAGCTGATCCTATACCATCAAAAAGTCTACGAAATGCTTAATTCTTCAGAAACTTACAGCAGATATAACGTGTTTGGACTCTTATGAATAGTCTTAATGAGATGGTGTTAGATAGATGATTGATGAATGACGCGCCGGGGGTTACTTAAAATTTTAAATTTTGCAATTATTTTAGTTTGTCCATTTTAAATTTGTAAATATGCATTTTTCATTTAATTTTTTTCATAGCTAGGATATTATAACCCCGCCTGCCTGCCTGCCTGCCTGCCTGCCTGCCTGCCTGCCTGCCTGCCTGCCTGCCTGCCTGCCTGCCTGCCTGCCTGCCTGCCTGCCTGCCTGCCTGCCTGCCTGCCTGCCTGCCTGCCTGCCTGCCTGCCTGCCTGCCTGCCTGCCTGTGTGTAAGGTATGTACATATTTGTTACTTGTTTTGTTTGTTTTTGTACTTAGATATAAATGTGTTTTTAATAAATCGATTATATAAATTACGCGTTTAAATCTATTTACATGAACAGCGCCATCTATCCATGAGACACGAATAAAAAAATCTTGAAAGTGAGTTTCAATAAGCATAATGATGATTAACGAAGAAACATTTGTTCTATATTTTAGATTTTGTGACCACAGACAGCGTAGTCGTTTAGTTTTTTAATTACAGTTTAACTATTTTTCTACTGGAAATTAGGGATGTTAATCAATAATCGATTACATTATTATATTATGATGGTGGACTTTTATTAAATTTATTGTATAAATTACGCGTTTAAATCGATTTGTGTAAACAGCGCCATCTATGAGATTCGGATGACAAAAACTTGAAAGTGAGTTTCAATAAGCTTAATGATGATTAACGAAGAAACATTTGTTCTATATTTTAGATTCGGGTAGTTACGGGCTTTGCCAAGTAACAGACTTATATTATGTGTGTAGTGTTGTCGTCTTGTAGAAAGCGGCGAACTTTTATTATTATTATTATTATTGTATAATTAAATTTCAATGAAAATCAACCACTGATAAAAAAAAAAACAAAAAATCATAATCCACACATGTCTCTTCCCCCCCCCCCCCCCCCCCCCCCCCCCGTGCTTAGTAAATCCCTACGCGGCCGTTACTTCTTCAACCGCGCGAGCGCGCGCGCCGCCGCAACCCAGCCAGCCTACCAGCCACAAAATATTTTTTCTATTTACCATAATACATTGTTAAATACATGTTAGTTAGTTAGTTTAGTTTAGTTTAGTTTTGTAAAATATGTAGCCACATACGGGGGGATAATTCATACACATAATAAAATTGTATAGATAGATAGATTTTTTTTTTTTTTTTTTTTTTATACAATTAGATGACAAACAAGCTGACGGCCCACCTGGTGGTAAGCGGTTACCGCCGCCTATAGACACCTACAATAACAAGGAAAAGCACTTGATATTGCAGGTGCGCTGTCATCCTGAGGCCTAAGATGAAATGCCGTCCATGCCCAGTAATTACACTGGCTGGCTACCTTTCCCTTCAATCCGAAACACAGCGAACCGTTTCACGGCGACCCTACATATGGGTCTACCACCTAGTAATAAATAACCAACCTACCAATAATAAGTGACAGTTATCAGTGTCTCGCTTTGGATGCGAGCTAATATAGCTTGGTATATTATTATTACAATAACAACAAAAGATGATGATTGGATATGAAATTTATTAATTTGTCAAGGCACTTTTGTGTAAGTACCTAACTTATTTTTTATAACACTAGAATTGAATTTACTATGAATCACCTATAGTATTGATTCTCAATAGACGTAGTGTCAGCAAAATATTCATTATGTTTTTTTTTTTAAACAAAAAAAGGTTTATTTGAACAGTACTTTTTTTTTAGGTACTGTTTTATTTAATAATTGTATCTGTGTATCTGTGTATCTGTGTGTCTGTCTGTGGGGCATCGTAGCGCCTAAACGAATGGACCGATTTTGATTCGGTTTTTTTTTGTTTGAAAGCTGATGTGCCTACGAGATGGTTCTTAGCGATATATATATTATTATATAATTTATGAAGATCAGTTCAGGCGTTTGATGACTACTATCAGCTCATGATATATACATGATAATAGGGTTTTACTAACTTTTACACATCCGATTGATTTGAAATTTCGTGTACTGTCACTTTGGTGACATTCCCATGACATACTATCCTTGAGCTGATCCTATACCATCAAAAAGTCTACGAAATGCTTAATTCTTCAGAAACTTACAGCAGATATAACGTGTTTGGACTCTTATGAATAGTCTTAATGAGATGGTGTTAGATAGATGATTGATGAATGACGCGCCGGGGGTTACTTAAAATTTTAAATTTTGCAATTATTTTAGTTTGTCCATTTTAAATTTGTAAATATGCATTTTTCATTTAATTTTTTTCATAGCTAGGATATTATAACCCCGCCTGCCTGCCTGCCTGCCTGCCTGCCTGCCTGCCTGCCTGCCTGCCTGCCTGCCTGCCTGCCTGCCTGCCTGCCTGCCTGCCTGCCTGCCTGCCTGCCTGCCTGCCTGCCTGCCTGCCTGCCTGCCTGCCTGCCTGCCTGCCTGCCTGTGTGTAAGGTATGTACATATTTGTTACTTGTTTTGTTTGTTTTTGTACTTAGATATAAATGTGTTTTTAATAAATCGATTATATAAATTACGCGTTTAAATCTATTTACATGAACAGCGCCATCTATCCATGAGACACGAATAAAAAAATCTTGAAAGTGAGTTTCAATAAGCATAATGATGATTAACGAAGAAACATTTGTTCTATATTTTAGATTTTGTGACCACAGACAGCGTAGTCGTTTAGTTTTTTAATTACAGTTTAACTATTTTTCTACTGGAAATTAGGGATGTTAATCAATAATCGATTACATTATTATATTATGATGGTGGACTTTTATTAAATTTATTGTATAAATTACGCGTTTAAATCGATTTGTGTAAACAGCGCCATCTATGAGATTCGGATGACAAAAACTTGAAAGTGAGTTTCAATAAGCTTAATGATGATTAACGAAGAAACATTTGTTCTATATTTTAGATTTTGAGACCACAGCGTAGTCGTTTAGTTGTTCAGTTACCGTTTTAACTATTTGTCTACTGGAAATTAGGGATGTTAATCAATAATCGATTTTTATTTAAATCGATTATTATCGATTGATAGTAATCTATTTTTTATTTTAATCGATTATTATATTCTGATGATCGATTTTTAATAAATTGATTAATTAAAGAAATAAGAAATAGTCCCTTTTACGAATTGGCCATTTTTAACCGACTTCAAAAAAGAAGGAGTTTATATGTTCCACTGGGTTTTCTTTTTTAACCGACTTCAAAAACGAGGAGCTTCTCAATTCGGCCGGTATGTGTTTTTTTTTTTTCTTTGTTTTTCTATGTATGTACACCGATTACGCCGAGATGACTGATCCGATTTACGTGATTCTTTTTTTGTTCGATGCGCAATAGCTGCCATTTGGTCCCATAAAAATTTTTTTTTCAAAAACAGTTGGGTACTTTGGTTTTATATTTAAAAAAAACTGAAATTATGAAATCATCTACATAAGCGAAATTGCGATTTTTTGCTTTTCCAATGACTTTTTAGTGAAACGATACGATAGTGGGAAACAATATAAGTTGACGGTCACCCATCTAGCTTCGACCGTAGAAAGTTATCACTAAAAATTGAGAAAAAAAAAATTTTAAACAAAAAAATAAAACCGACTTCAAAGTTAAACTTAAAGTGAGTTTCAATAAACTTATTGATGATTAACGATGGTAAGATTTGTTTTTATTATATTTAATTTTTTGAGAACGTGACGTTAGTCGTTTAGTTGTTTGATTATCGTATTAACTATTTTATTTTAAAACTAGTCGCAGATGTAAAATAGTACTAATAGGACATTAGGGATGTTGAATCTTTAAGGAAGATTAATTAAAGTTTTAGATACCGCCCTAGTTCTAACCGTAAATATGTCATCTAGCGATCCGCCGACGTTGTTAGATGGAGGGATGTTAATCTGATAATCGATATTTAATAAATTGATTAACTAAATTATGCGTTTAAATCGATTTTCATAAGTCAGCGCCCCATCTATCCGAAACATATGAAAAGCACTGAAAGATAGTACTATAAGGACATTAGGTATGTTAGTAAATAATCGATTTTTATCTTAATCTATTATTATTTTCTGATAATAGATATTTAATAAATTGATTAAATAAATTACGCGTTTAAATCGATTTTCATTAGACGACGACTTGCACAAAACGCGAGAGACAAAAACCCGGTATTCGAGAGGTTCCACCGCCACTGTAAATGTACAAAAAATTTTAAACAAAAATTAAAACCGACTTCAAAAAACTGAAAAGGATGAAATAATTAAATTTAATTAGGTAGTCATCCCCTAGAAACATATTTTTGGAGTCGGTGCTTTACTTTCTATTGTTTTTGGAAACCACTTAGCACCAACTCCAAAAATATGTTTCTAGGGGATGACTACCTACTTAAATTTAATTATTTCATCCTTTTCAGTTTTTTGAAGTCGGTTTTAATTTTTGTTTAAATTTTTTTTGTCACAATTTTTAGTGATATCTAACTTTCTACGGTCGAAGCTAGATGGGTGACCGTCAACTTATATTGTTTCCTACTATCGTATCGTTTCACTAAAAAGTCATTGGAAAAGCAAAAATTCGCAATTTCGCTTATGTAGATGATTTCATAATTTCAGTTTTTTTTTAATTTAAAACCAAAGTACCCAACTGTTTTTGAAAAAATTTTTATGGGACCAAATGGCAGCTATTTCAAATAGAATAAAAAAAGAATCACGTAAATCGGATCAGTAATCTCGGCGTAATCGGTGTACATACATAGAAAAAAAAAACATACCGGCCGAATTGAGAACCTCCTCGTTTTTGAAGTCGGTTAAAAATAACATAAGCATGCGACGACCGTATTTGCCGTAGTATTATAACTTCGGTAAATACGCCGCGCACAATAATCGACACCTGACACGGACGTGAAAATGTGAGACATAAACACACACAATCATAAGTCCGTATGTCGGCAAAGTTCAAAATTAACACACACAATGAGGTGGGTGGAAGCGTTCATTTGTGCTGTGCACAATAAACACACACACACACGCACACGCACACGCACACACGCGTGTGTGTGTGTGTGTGTAATATTTTTACAAACTATCAGACTCTAATACACATACGTGTGTGTAATATTTTTACAAACTATAAAGAGACAAAACCACAACGTGTGCGTTGTGTTATTTTTGTCACTTTTTAAACACTCTATTACACATACGTGTGTGTAATATTTTTACAAACTATCAGACTCTAATACAGATACTTGTGTGCAATATATTTTTTTTACTTTTTAAACACTCTATTACACATACGTGTGTGTAATATTTTTACAAACTATAAAAACTCTAATACACACATACGTGTGTGTAATATTTTTACAAACTATAAGACTCTAATACACATACGTGTGTGTAATATTTCATTTTCATAAGTCAGCGCCCGATCTATCCGAAACATATGAAAAGGACTGAAATACAGTACTATTAGGACATTAGGGACGTTAATAAATAATCGATTTTTATCTTAATCTATTATTATTTTCTGATAAATGATATTTAATAAATTGATTAACTAAATTACGCGTTTAAATCGATTTTCATAAGTCAGCGCCCCATCTATCCGAAACAGATGAAAAGCACTGAAAGATTAGTACTATAAGGACATTAGGGATGTTAGTAAATAATCGATTTTTATCTTAATCGATTATTATTTTCTGATAATCGATATTTAATAAATTGATTAAATAAATTACGCGTTTAAATCGATTTTCATAAGTCAGCGCCCGATCTATTCGAAACAGATGAAAATCACTGAAAGATTAGTACTATAAGGACATTAGGGATGTTAGTAAATAATCGATTTTTATCTTAATCGATTATTATTTTCTGATAATCGATATTTAATGAATTGATTAAATAAATTACGCGTTTAAATCGATTTTCATAAGTCAGCGCCCGATCTATTCGAAACAGATGAAAATCACTGAAAGATTAGTACTATAAGGACATTAGGGATGTTAGTAAATAATCGATTTTTATCTTAATCTATTATTATTTTCTGATAATCGATATTTAATAAATTGATTAAATAAATTACGCGTTTAAATCGATTTTCATAAGTCAGCGCCCGATCTATTCGAAACAGATGAAAATCACTGAAAGATTAGTACTATAAGGACATTAGGGATGTTAGTAAATAATCGATTTTTATCTTAATCGATTATTATTTTCTGATAATCGATATTTAATGAATTGATTAAATAAATTACGCGTTTAAATCGATTTTCATAAGTCAGCGCCCGATCTATTCGAAACAGATGAAAATCACTGAAAGATTAGTACTATAAGGACATTAGGGATGTTAGTAAATAATCGATTTTTATCTTAATCGATTATTATTTTCTGATAATCGATATTTAATGAATTGATTAAATAAATTACGCGTTTAAATCGATTTTCATAAGTCAGCGCCCGATCTATTCGAAACAGATGAAAATCACTGAAAGATTAGTACTATAAGGACATTAGGGATGTTAGTAAATAATCGATTTTTATCTTAATCTATTATTATTTTCTGATAATCGATATTTAATAAATTGATTAAATAAATTACGCGTTTAAATCGATTTTCATAAGTCAGCGCCCGATCTATTCGAAACAGATGAAAATCACTGAAAGATTAGTACTATAAGGACATTAGGGATGTTAGTAAATAATCGATTTTTATCTTAATCGATTATTATTTTCTGATAATCGATATTTAATGAATTGATTAAATAAATTACGCGTTTAAATCGATTTTCATAAGTCAGCGCCCGATCTATTCGAAACAGATGAAAATCACTGAAAGATTAGTACTATAAGGACATTAGGGATGTTAGTAAATAATCGATTTTTATCTTAATCTATTATTATTTTCTGATAATCGATATTTAATGAATTGATTAAATAAATTACGCGTTTAAATCGATTTTCATAAGTCAGCGCCCGATCTATTCGAAACAGATGAAAATCACTGAAAGATTAGTACTATAAGGACATTAGGGATGTTAGTAAATAATCGATTTTTATCTTAATCTATTATTATTTTCTGATAATCGATATTTAATAAATTGATTAAATAAATTACGCGTTTAAATCGATTTTCATAAGTCAGCGCCCGATCTATTCGAAACAGATGAAAATCACTGAAAGATTAGTACTATAAGGACATTAGGGATGTTAGTAAATAATCGATTTTTATCTTAATCGATTATTATTTTCTGATAATCGATATTTAATGAATTGATTAAATAAATTACGCGTTTAAATCGATTTTCATAAGTCAGCGCCCGATCTATTCGAAACAGATGAAAATCACTGAAAGATTAGTACTATAAGGACATTAGGGATGTTAGTAAATAATCGATTTTTATCTTAATCGATTATTATTTTCTGATAATCGATATTTAATGAATTGATTAAATAAATTACGCGTTTAAATCGATTTTCATAAGTCAGCGCCCGATCTATTCGAAACAGATGAAAATCACTGAAAGATTAGTACTATAAGGACATTAGGGATGTTAGTAAATAATCGATTTTTATCTTAATCGATTATTATTTTCTGATAATCGATATTTAATAAATTGATTAAATAAATTACGCGTTTAAATCGATTTTCATAAGTCAGCGCCCGATCTATTCGAAACAGATGAAAATCACTGAAAGATTAGTACTATAAGGACATTAGGGATGTTAGTAAATAATCGATTTTTATCTTAATCTATTATTATTTTCTGATAATCGATATTTAATGAATTGATTAAATAAATTACGCGTTTAAATCGATTTTCATAAGTCAGCGCCCGATCTATTCGAAACAGATGAAAATCACTGAAAGATTAGTACTATAAGGACATTAGGGATGTTAGTAAATAATCGATTTTTATCTTAATCGATTATTATTTTCTGATTATAGATATTTAATAAATTGATTAAATAAATTACGCGTTTAAATCGATTTTCATAAGTCAGCGCCCGATCTATTCGAAACAGATGAAAAGCACTTAAACATAGTACTATAAGGACATTAGGGATGTTAGTAAATAATCGATTTTTATCTTAATCGATTATTATTTTCTGATTATAGATATTTAATAAATTGATTAAATAAATTACGCGTTTAAATCGATTTTCATAAGTCAGCGCCATCTATCCGAAACAGATGAAAAACACTTAAACATAGTACTATAAGGACATTAGAGATGTTAGTAAATAATCGATTTTTATCTTAATCGATTATTATTTTCTGATTATAGATATTTAATAAATTGATTAAATAAATTATTACAACGCACATGTTGTGTTTTTGTCTCTTTATAGTTTGTAAAAATATTGAAGTCGATTATGAATTGTGAATTGTATACACAGGGTGTTGCCAATTTCCAACACGACAATTTTGTAGTGTATATACAGGTTGTTGCCGATTTGAATAAATTAAAACAGTTCGACAATAAATAAAGTTAGTTCTTCTCCCCCCGCTTGTCACTAACACTCCTCATCGTGTCCACATATTTAAATGGACGCTGTAGACGCCATAAACACACTCGGCCGGTACATTTTTATGGCATTCGTGTCGCCCAAATTTCGAAGGACCAGTGCTGTGTGTTTAAATGTTTAAAATATATAAATATATATATATATATTTTTTTATTATAATGTACCGGCCGAGTGTGTTTATGGCGTCTAAAGCGTCCTAATATTTTTACAAACTATAAAGAGACAAAAACACAACATGTCATGTGCGTTGTAATATTTTATTTAATCAATTTATTAAATATTCTATAATCAGAAAATAATAATCGATTAAGATAAAAGTCGATTATTTACTAACATCCCTAATGTCCTTATAGTACTAATCTTTCGGTGCTTTTCATATGTTTCTGATAGATGGGGCGCTGACTTATGAAAATCGATTTTTTATTTAATCAATTTATTAAATATCTATAATCAGAAAATAATAATCGATTAAGATAAAAATCGATTATTTACTAACATCCCTAATGATTTCCTTATAGTACTAATCTTTCAGTAATAGAGTGTTTAAAAAGTGACAAAAATATTACACACACGTATGTGTATTAGAGTCTGATAGTTTGTAAAAATATTACACACACGTATGTGTATTAGAGTCTGATAGTTTGTAAAAATATTACACACACGTATGTGTAATAGAGTGTGAGTGTTTAAAAAGTGACAAAAAATATTACACACACGACGTATGTGTATTAGAGTCTGATAGTTTGTAAAAATATTACACACACGTGTGTGTTTATTGTGCACAGCACAAATGAACGCTTCCACCCACCTCATTGTGTGTGTTAATTTTGAACTTTGCCGACATACGGACTTATGATTGTGTGTGTTTATGTCTCACATTTTCACGTCCGTGTCAGGTGTCGATTATTGTGCGCGGCGTATTTACCGAAGTTATAATACTACGGCAAATACGGTCGTCGCATGCTTATGTTATTTTAACATAATATAAAGCATAACATATTTTTGTACATTTACTGTGGCGGTGGAACCTCTCGAATACCGGGTTTTGTCTCTCGCGTTTTGTGCAAGTCGTCGTCTAATGATGAATGAATGAATGAATGAGTGATATTGTGTATCTATGCGAACGTTCAGTGTGGGCGCTAAAATGACGCGCCGCATTATGGCTGTGTTTTAAAAAAGAGCTTTGTGTATTTTTTAAGTAGTTAGTAGTTTGTAGTTTATGTGTGAATATATAATATAGATGCACACTACAATTACTTGTTTACACCACTTACTTTTACACACAGTTACACATATATGAAATGAATTTGAACAGACAAACTCCGTCCGGATCGCGCTTATTCACGTCCGACGGAGTGCGGCTGATGTGACTAGAGACATACGCGTACAGACGACGTCGTCGTCGTAGTAGTAGTAGTCTCTAGTCTCTCTGTCTAGACAGTTTTGCTTGCTCTCTTGCTCTCTTGCTCTCTTGCTCTCTTACTATGTTTTGAGTAAGATTTATTTAGTGAGTGATTGAGTGAGTTAGTTAGTGAGTTTGGTGGGACTATCGTCGAGAGAGAGCTCCCTGGTTGATCCTGCCAGTAGTTATATGCTTGTCTCAAAGATTAAGCCATGCATGTCTCAGTGCAAGCCGTATTAAGGCGATACCGCGAATGGCTCAATATATCAGTTTTGGTTCCTTAGATGTTACTCAGTTACTTGGATAACTGTGGTAATTCTAGAGCTAATACATGCAATCAGAACTCTGACCAGTGATGGGACGAGTGCTTTTATTAGATCAAAACCAATCGGCGGAGGGCCTTCCGGGGTCCGAAGTCGTTAATTTTGATGAATCTGGATAACTTTTGCCGATCGCACGGTCCAGCACCGGCGACGTATCTTTCAAATGTCTGCCTTATCAACTTTCGATGGTAGTTTCTGCGACTACCATGGTTGTCACGGGTAACGGGGAATCAGGGTTCGATTCCGGAGAGGGAGCCTGAGAAACGGCTACCACATCCAAGGAAGGCAGCAGGCGCGCAAATTACCCACTCCCGGCACGGGGAGGTAGTGACGAAAAATAACGATACGGGACTCTTACGAGGCCTCGTAATCGGAATGAGTACACTTTAAATATTTTAACGAGGAACAATTGGAGGGCAAGTCTGGTGCCAGCAGCCGCGGTAATTCCAGCTCCAATAGCGTATACTAAAATTGTTGCGGTTAAAAAGCTCGTAGTTGCATTTGTGCGCCGCGCTGTCGGTGCACCGCATCCGCGGTGATACTGACACGTTTGCGGAGCATATCGTCGGTGAGCGGGCCGCGTGTCTAGTGATAGCACGCGCGTCGGTTCAATATCAAAATCCTATCGCGGTGCTCTTCGGTGAGTGTCGAGGTGGGCCGACAATTTTACTTTGAACAAATTAGAGTGCTCAAAGCGGGCTCAAAATGCTGCTTGAATATTTCGTGCATGGAATAATAGAATATGATCTCGGTTCTATTTTGTTGGTTTTCAGAACTCCGAGGTAATGATTAATAGGGATAACTGGGGGCATTCGTATTGCGACGTTAGAGGTGAAATTCTTGGATCGTCGCAAGACGAACATCAGCGAAAGCATTTGCCAAAGGTGTTTTCATCAATCAAGAACGAAAGTTAGAGGTTCGAAGGCGATTAGATACCGCCCTAGTTCTAACCGTAAATATGTCATCTAGCGATCCGCCGACGTTACTACAATGGCTCGGCGGGCAGCTTCCGGGAAACCAAAGATTTTGGACTCCGGGGGGAGTATGGTTGCAAAGCTGAAACTTAAAGGAATTGACGGAAGGGCACCACCAGGAGTGGAGCCTGCGGCTTAATTTGACTCAACACGGGAAATCTCACCAGGCCCGGACACCGGAAGGATTGACAGATTAACAGCTCTTTCTTGATTCGGTGGGTGGTGGTGCATGGCCGTTCTTAGTTGGTGGAGCGATTTGTCTGGTTAATTCCGGTAACGAACGAGACTCTAGCCTGCTAAATAGGCGTCGTGATTTAGGTGTGCGTGGGGCGCTCGCTCGCACTTCGTGTGTGTGTGTTGTGTGTCACGCAACTCACTGGCGACGTATTAAAATTCTTCTTAGAGGGACCGGCGGCTTCGAGCCGCACGAGATTGAGCAATAACAGGTCTGTGATGCCCTTAGATGTCCTGGGCCGCACGCGCGCTACACTGAAGGAATCAGCATGTTCTCCCTGGCCTAGAGGCCCGGGCAACCCGTTGAAACTCCTTCGTGCTGGGGATTGGGGTTTGCAATTGTCCCCCATAAACGAGGAATTCCTAGTAAGCGCGAGTCATAAGCTCGCGTTGATTACGTCCCTGCCCTTTGTACACACCGCCCGTCGCTACTACCGATTGAATGATTTAGTGAGGTCTTCGGACCGACACGCGGTGGCTTCGCGGCCGTCGGCGTTGCTGGGAAGTTGACCAAACTTGATCATTTAGAGGAAGTAAAAGTCGTAACAAGGTTTCCGTAGGGGAACCTGCGGAAGGATCATTAACGTGTTTGTGAGCTGTATGTGCGTGCGAGCTGCGTGTGTAGTATTCATTACATACACACTCACACATACATATATTATAGACATATCCATCCATCCGTCCGTCCCCCTCCTACCGGCGTGGGACGAGGCGTTCGTTCGTTCGTTCGTTCTATCATACTGTGTTGAGGTGTGTGTGTGTTTGGTGATTTAAACACAGAGACGGGGGTCGAAATCCGCGATCCCAGTTTTATTCATTCATTCATTCATTCATTCATTCAGTGAACTAACGAACGGAAAACAACGAACTATAAATAAGAGCGGTTGTGGGGAACGAACTGAGCGAGCGCGCGCGCAAGCGTGTGCTTGCGCGCGCGCGCGCGCGCCCGCTTCAGTTACGTGTCCCGTGTTACACAGACACCACTATGTATATATTTTTCAATATATAAATATATTTGTACACTATAAATTAGATTAGAAACCACTACCCTGGACGGTGGATCACTTGGCTCGCGGGTCGATGAAGAACGCAGTTAACTGCGCGTCATAGTGTGAACTGCAGGACACATTTGAACATCGACATTTCGAACGCACATTGCGGTCCGT
>OX374642.1:520000-535000 GCA_947347705.1 Nymphula nitidulata | reverse complement strand
TGAATTTAGCCTATTATTTTTATATTAAATTATATTATGTTTCTCTTTTACGCGCGGTTTTTCGATACACTTCTGTCAAATATTTTCGCAACTCGTCTCTCGTATTATTTATTGTACAATATCAAAATTATAAAATGTACAAATTAACTTTCGAATTACACAAATGTTGAAGATTGAAGGAATATTATTCATTTGAGTGAGCCGATCGAGAACTTCATTTCCCAGTTTCCTCCTACCTAACATATTATTATATTAAATTATATTTATATTGACAATGTTCATATTTTTTGAGGATTAATGTGCTATATCGACTTGATTTTTATTGATTTGACATTTTTATTTTATTTTATATAACGCTAACATGTCATGTATTTTTATTTTTATTTTTATATTCGCAATCCATTTTAATTTCTGTTTCTGTTTGACATACATAATTTAATATTTGACATAATAAGTTAAAAATAAAATTAATTATATTTACTGCAAAAATTGCTGTGCCCTGACACAGGGTTCATGTTGTAACCAGCATCTAGATTTAAGACATATTTATACACATGAATGCAATAAATGAATTGAATTGAGTTGAATTGAATTGAATTGAATTGAATTGAATTGAATTGAATTGAATTGAATTGAATTCCCAGCAGGAATTGAATTGAATTGAATTGAGTTGAATTGAGTTGAATTGAGTTGAATTGAGTTGAATTGAGTTGAATTGAGTTGAATTGAGTTGAATTGAGTTGAATTGAATTGAATTGAATTGAATTGAATTGAATTGAATTGAATTGAATTGAATTCCCAGCAGCAATTGAATTGAGTTGAATTGAGTTGAATTGAGTTGAATTGAGTTGAATTGAGTTGAATTGAATTGAATAAAGTTTAACGACTTCGCGTCGTATTGAATGGTGGGGTGGAATCATCGCCTTGTACTGGAAAGTTTTCGTTTAATTAGTAGGTTCAAGTTTTTATTTTTTATTTTTATTGTTACCACTTATAAACGACATCGCTTTGGTTCTAAGTGGTCATTAAAAAAAAAACCATTTATTTATTATGGTAGGTTATTTAGATAGGATCTGGTAGAACATGTTTAAAAGCAATTGTAACTGCTGATTTATGTACCCAAATTTATATTCATAATAAAAATTATTTCAATACATTCATTCATTCATTCATTATTATTATTTTATATCATTGTTTTTCTCAGCTTCAAGCTGGTATTTGAATGTCTGTTACGGGCTGTGCCAAGTATCAGATTTCATTTTATATTTATGTGTTAGTTATGTCGTCTTGAAGAAAACGCCTAACAATCCTACTAGTATTTAATATAGCGGCTTTTTGCATTGTAATATATGTATATTCCGGTATATCTAGTAATTTGAAGCTATGGAACAAATGTTTGGGTATAACTCCTGTGCTAGAGAGTACCAGTGGCACGATGTACACTTTATGCAGTCTCCAGATTCTTAATAGCTCTTCTTTTAATTCAGAGTATTTATTTATTTTGTCTGATATGGTCTTTAGGAGGTTGTGAGTGCCTGGTATAGCGATGTCAATTAGATACGCAATTTTTTTCAACTTATCTACCATCGTGATGTCGGGTCTATTACAGTGTACTGTTTTGTCAATTAATATTATTATTATTATGTATTTTTATATTTTTTTTCTCAGCTAAAAGCTGGTCAAAAGTAAGTTACGGGCTTTGCCAAGTAACAGACTTATATTATGTGTGTAGTGTTGTCGTCTTGTAGAAAGCGGCGAACTTTTATTATTATTATTATTATTGTATAATTAAATTTCAATGAAAATCAACCACTGATAAAAAAAAAAACAAAAAATCATAATCCACACATGTCTCTTCCCCCCCCCCCCCCCCCCCCCCCCCCCCGTGCTTAGTAAATCCCTACGCGGCCGTTACTTCTTCAACCGCGCGAGCGCGCGCGCCGCCGCAACCCAGCCAGCCTACCAGCCACAAAATATTTTTTCTATTTACCATAATACATTGTTAAATACATGTTAGTTAGTTAGTTTAGTTTAGTTTAGTTTTGTAAAATATGTAGCCACATACGGGGGGATAATTCATACACATAATAAAATTGTATAGATAGATAGATTTTTTTTTTTTTTTTTTTTTTATACAATTAGATGACAAACAAGCTGACGGCCCACCTGGTGGTAAGCGGTTACCGCCGCCTATAGACACCTACAATAACAAGGAAAAGCACTTGATATTGCAGGTGCGCTGTCATCCTGAGGCCTAAGATGAAATGCCGTCCATGCCCAGTAATTACACTGGCTGGCTACCTTTCCCTTCAATCCGAAACACAGCGAACCGTTTCACGGCGACCCTACATATGGGTCTACCACCTAGTAATAAATAACCAACCTACCAATAATAAGTGACAGTTATCAGTGTCTCGCTTTGGATGCGAGCTAATATAGCTTGGTATATTATTATTACAATAACAACAAAAGATGATGATTGGATATGAAATTTATTAATTTGTCAAGGCACTTTTGTGTAAGTACCTAACTTATTTTTTATAACACTAGAATTGAATTTACTATGAATCACCTATAGTATTGATTCTCAATAGACGTAGTGTCAGCAAAATATTCATTATGTTTTTTTTTTTAAACAAAAAAAGGTTTATTTGAACAGTACTTTTTTTTTAGGTACTGTTTTATTTAATAATTGTATCTGTGTATCTGTGTATCTGTGTGTCTGTCTGTGGGGCATCGTAGCGCCTAAACGAATGGACCGATTTTGATTCGGTTTTTTTTTGTTTGAAAGCTGATGTGCCTACGAGATGGTTCTTAGCGATATATATATTATTATATAATTTATGAAGATCAGTTCAGGCGTTTGATGACTACTATCAGCTCATGATATATACATGATAATAGGGTTTTACTAACTTTTACACATCCGATTGATTTGAAATTTCGTGTACTGTCACTTTGGTGACATTCCCATGACATACTATCCTTGAGCTGATCCTATACCATCAAAAAGTCTACGAAATGCTTAATTCTTCAGAAACTTACAGCAGATATAACGTGTTTGGACTCTTATGAATAGTCTTAATGAGATGGTGTTAGATAGATGATTGATGAATGACGCGCCGGGGGTTACTTAAAATTTTAAATTTTGCAATTATTTTAGTTTGTCCATTTTAAATTTGTAAATATGCATTTTTCATTTAATTTTTTTCATAGCTAGGATATTATAACCCCGCCTGCCTGCCTGCCTGCCTGCCTGCCTGCCTGCCTGCCTGCCTGCCTGCCTGCCTGCCTGCCTGCCTGCCTGCCTGCCTGCCTGCCTGCCTGCCTGCCTGCCTGCCTGCCTGCCTGCCTGCCTGCCTGCCTGCCTGCCTGCCTGCCTGTGTGTAAGGTATGTACATATTTGTTACTTGTTTTGTTTGTTTTTGTACTTAGATATAAATGTGTTTTTAATAAATCGATTATATAAATTACGCGTTTAAATCTATTTACATGAACAGCGCCATCTATCCATGAGACACGAATAAAAAAATCTTGAAAGTGAGTTTCAATAAGCATAATGATGATTAACGAAGAAACATTTGTTCTATATTTTAGATTTTGTGACCACAGACAGCGTAGTCGTTTAGTTTTTTAATTACAGTTTAACTATTTTTCTACTGGAAATTAGGGATGTTAATCAATAATCGATTACATTATTATATTATGATGGTGGACTTTTATTAAATTTATTGTATAAATTACGCGTTTAAATCGATTTGTGTAAACAGCGCCATCTATGAGATTCGGATGACAAAAACTTGAAAGTGAGTTTCAATAAGCTTAATGATGATTAACGAAGAAACATTTGTTCTATATTTTAGATTCGGGTAGTTACGGGCTTTGCCAAGTAACAGACTTATATTATGTGTGTAGTGTTGTCGTCTTGTAGAAAGCGGCGAACTTTTATTATTATTATTATTATTGTATAATTAAATTTCAATGAAAATCAACCACTGATAAAAAAAAAAACAAAAAATCATAATCCACACATGTCTCTTCCCCCCCCCCCCCCCCCCCCCCCCCCCGTGCTTAGTAAATCCCTACGCGGCCGTTACTTCTTCAACCGCGCGAGCGCGCGCGCCGCCGCAACCCAGCCAGCCTACCAGCCACAAAATATTTTTTCTATTTACCATAATACATTGTTAAATACATGTTAGTTAGTTAGTTTAGTTTAGTTTAGTTTTGTAAAATATGTAGCCACATACGGGGGGATAATTCATACACATAATAAAATTGTATAGATAGATAGATTTTTTTTTTTTTTTTTTTTTTATACAATTAGATGACAAACAAGCTGACGGCCCACCTGGTGGTAAGCGGTTACCGCCGCCTATAGACACCTACAATAACAAGGAAAAGCACTTGATATTGCAGGTGCGCTGTCATCCTGAGGCCTAAGATGAAATGCCGTCCATGCCCAGTAATTACACTGGCTGGCTACCTTTCCCTTCAATCCGAAACACAGCGAACCGTTTCACGGCGACCCTACATATGGGTCTACCACCTAGTAATAAATAACCAACCTACCAATAATAAGTGACAGTTATCAGTGTCTCGCTTTGGATGCGAGCTAATATAGCTTGGTATATTATTATTACAATAACAACAAAAGATGATGATTGGATATGAAATTTATTAATTTGTCAAGGCACTTTTGTGTAAGTACCTAACTTATTTTTTATAACACTAGAATTGAATTTACTATGAATCACCTATAGTATTGATTCTCAATAGACGTAGTGTCAGCAAAATATTCATTATGTTTTTTTTTTTAAACAAAAAAAGGTTTATTTGAACAGTACTTTTTTTTTAGGTACTGTTTTATTTAATAATTGTATCTGTGTATCTGTGTATCTGTGTGTCTGTCTGTGGGGCATCGTAGCGCCTAAACGAATGGACCGATTTTGATTCGGTTTTTTTTTGTTTGAAAGCTGATGTGCCTACGAGATGGTTCTTAGCGATATATATATTATTATATAATTTATGAAGATCAGTTCAGGCGTTTGATGACTACTATCAGCTCATGATATATACATGATAATAGGGTTTTACTAACTTTTACACATCCGATTGATTTGAAATTTCGTGTACTGTCACTTTGGTGACATTCCCATGACATACTATCCTTGAGCTGATCCTATACCATCAAAAAGTCTACGAAATGCTTAATTCTTCAGAAACTTACAGCAGATATAACGTGTTTGGACTCTTATGAATAGTCTTAATGAGATGGTGTTAGATAGATGATTGATGAATGACGCGCCGGGGGTTACTTAAAATTTTAAATTTTGCAATTATTTTAGTTTGTCCATTTTAAATTTGTAAATATGCATTTTTCATTTAATTTTTTTCATAGCTAGGATATTATAACCCCGCCTGCCTGCCTGCCTGCCTGCCTGCCTGCCTGCCTGCCTGCCTGCCTGCCTGCCTGCCTGCCTGCCTGCCTGCCTGCCTGCCTGCCTGCCTGCCTGCCTGCCTGCCTGCCTGCCTGCCTGCCTGCCTGCCTGCCTGCCTGCCTGCCTGTGTGTAAGGTATGTACATATTTGTTACTTGTTTTGTTTGTTTTTGTACTTAGATATAAATGTGTTTTTAATAAATCGATTATATAAATTACGCGTTTAAATCTATTTACATGAACAGCGCCATCTATCCATGAGACACGAATAAAAAAATCTTGAAAGTGAGTTTCAATAAGCATAATGATGATTAACGAAGAAACATTTGTTCTATATTTTAGATTTTGTGACCACAGACAGCGTAGTCGTTTAGTTTTTTAATTACAGTTTAACTATTTTTCTACTGGAAATTAGGGATGTTAATCAATAATCGATTACATTATTATATTATGATGGTGGACTTTTATTAAATTTATTGTATAAATTACGCGTTTAAATCGATTTGTGTAAACAGCGCCATCTATGAGATTCGGATGACAAAAACTTGAAAGTGAGTTTCAATAAGCTTAATGATGATTAACGAAGAAACATTTGTTCTATATTTTAGATTTTGAGACCACAGCGTAGTCGTTTAGTTGTTCAGTTACCGTTTTAACTATTTGTCTACTGGAAATTAGGGATGTTAATCAATAATCGATTTTTATTTAAATCGATTATTATCGATTGATAGTAATCTATTTTTTATTTTAATCGATTATTATATTCTGATGATCGATTTTTAATAAATTGATTAATTAAAGAAATAAGAAATAGTCCCTTTTACGAATTGGCCATTTTTAACCGACTTCAAAAAAGAAGGAGTTTATATGTTCCACTGGGTTTTCTTTTTTAACCGACTTCAAAAACGAGGAGCTTCTCAATTCGGCCGGTATGTGTTTTTTTTTTTTCTTTGTTTTTCTATGTATGTACACCGATTACGCCGAGATGACTGATCCGATTTACGTGATTCTTTTTTTGTTCGATGCGCAATAGCTGCCATTTGGTCCCATAAAAATTTTTTTTTCAAAAACAGTTGGGTACTTTGGTTTTATATTTAAAAAAAACTGAAATTATGAAATCATCTACATAAGCGAAATTGCGATTTTTTGCTTTTCCAATGACTTTTTAGTGAAACGATACGATAGTGGGAAACAATATAAGTTGACGGTCACCCATCTAGCTTCGACCGTAGAAAGTTATCACTAAAAATTGAGAAAAAAAAAATTTTAAACAAAAAAATAAAACCGACTTCAAAGTTAAACTTAAAGTGAGTTTCAATAAACTTATTGATGATTAACGATGGTAAGATTTGTTTTTATTATATTTAATTTTTTGAGAACGTGACGTTAGTCGTTTAGTTGTTTGATTATCGTATTAACTATTTTATTTTAAAACTAGTCGCAGATGTAAAATAGTACTAATAGGACATTAGGGATGTTGAATCTTTAAGGAAGATTAATTAAAGTTTTAGATACCGCCCTAGTTCTAACCGTAAATATGTCATCTAGCGATCCGCCGACGTTGTTAGATGGAGGGATGTTAATCTGATAATCGATATTTAATAAATTGATTAACTAAATTATGCGTTTAAATCGATTTTCATAAGTCAGCGCCCCATCTATCCGAAACATATGAAAAGCACTGAAAGATAGTACTATAAGGACATTAGGTATGTTAGTAAATAATCGATTTTTATCTTAATCTATTATTATTTTCTGATAATAGATATTTAATAAATTGATTAAATAAATTACGCGTTTAAATCGATTTTCATTAGACGACGACTTGCACAAAACGCGAGAGACAAAAACCCGGTATTCGAGAGGTTCCACCGCCACTGTAAATGTACAAAAAATTTTAAACAAAAATTAAAACCGACTTCAAAAAACTGAAAAGGATGAAATAATTAAATTTAATTAGGTAGTCATCCCCTAGAAACATATTTTTGGAGTCGGTGCTTTACTTTCTATTGTTTTTGGAAACCACTTAGCACCAACTCCAAAAATATGTTTCTAGGGGATGACTACCTACTTAAATTTAATTATTTCATCCTTTTCAGTTTTTTGAAGTCGGTTTTAATTTTTGTTTAAATTTTTTTTGTCACAATTTTTAGTGATATCTAACTTTCTACGGTCGAAGCTAGATGGGTGACCGTCAACTTATATTGTTTCCTACTATCGTATCGTTTCACTAAAAAGTCATTGGAAAAGCAAAAATTCGCAATTTCGCTTATGTAGATGATTTCATAATTTCAGTTTTTTTTTAATTTAAAACCAAAGTACCCAACTGTTTTTGAAAAAATTTTTATGGGACCAAATGGCAGCTATTTCAAATAGAATAAAAAAAGAATCACGTAAATCGGATCAGTAATCTCGGCGTAATCGGTGTACATACATAGAAAAAAAAAACATACCGGCCGAATTGAGAACCTCCTCGTTTTTGAAGTCGGTTAAAAATAACATAAGCATGCGACGACCGTATTTGCCGTAGTATTATAACTTCGGTAAATACGCCGCGCACAATAATCGACACCTGACACGGACGTGAAAATGTGAGACATAAACACACACAATCATAAGTCCGTATGTCGGCAAAGTTCAAAATTAACACACACAATGAGGTGGGTGGAAGCGTTCATTTGTGCTGTGCACAATAAACACACACACACACGCACACGCACACGCACACACGCGTGTGTGTGTGTGTGTGTAATATTTTTACAAACTATCAGACTCTAATACACATACGTGTGTGTAATATTTTTACAAACTATAAAGAGACAAAACCACAACGTGTGCGTTGTGTTATTTTTGTCACTTTTTAAACACTCTATTACACATACGTGTGTGTAATATTTTTACAAACTATCAGACTCTAATACAGATACTTGTGTGCAATATATTTTTTTTACTTTTTAAACACTCTATTACACATACGTGTGTGTAATATTTTTACAAACTATAAAAACTCTAATACACACATACGTGTGTGTAATATTTTTACAAACTATAAGACTCTAATACACATACGTGTGTGTAATATTTCATTTTCATAAGTCAGCGCCCGATCTATCCGAAACATATGAAAAGGACTGAAATACAGTACTATTAGGACATTAGGGACGTTAATAAATAATCGATTTTTATCTTAATCTATTATTATTTTCTGATAAATGATATTTAATAAATTGATTAACTAAATTACGCGTTTAAATCGATTTTCATAAGTCAGCGCCCCATCTATCCGAAACAGATGAAAAGCACTGAAAGATTAGTACTATAAGGACATTAGGGATGTTAGTAAATAATCGATTTTTATCTTAATCGATTATTATTTTCTGATAATCGATATTTAATAAATTGATTAAATAAATTACGCGTTTAAATCGATTTTCATAAGTCAGCGCCCGATCTATTCGAAACAGATGAAAATCACTGAAAGATTAGTACTATAAGGACATTAGGGATGTTAGTAAATAATCGATTTTTATCTTAATCGATTATTATTTTCTGATAATCGATATTTAATGAATTGATTAAATAAATTACGCGTTTAAATCGATTTTCATAAGTCAGCGCCCGATCTATTCGAAACAGATGAAAATCACTGAAAGATTAGTACTATAAGGACATTAGGGATGTTAGTAAATAATCGATTTTTATCTTAATCTATTATTATTTTCTGATAATCGATATTTAATAAATTGATTAAATAAATTACGCGTTTAAATCGATTTTCATAAGTCAGCGCCCGATCTATTCGAAACAGATGAAAATCACTGAAAGATTAGTACTATAAGGACATTAGGGATGTTAGTAAATAATCGATTTTTATCTTAATCGATTATTATTTTCTGATAATCGATATTTAATGAATTGATTAAATAAATTACGCGTTTAAATCGATTTTCATAAGTCAGCGCCCGATCTATTCGAAACAGATGAAAATCACTGAAAGATTAGTACTATAAGGACATTAGGGATGTTAGTAAATAATCGATTTTTATCTTAATCGATTATTATTTTCTGATAATCGATATTTAATGAATTGATTAAATAAATTACGCGTTTAAATCGATTTTCATAAGTCAGCGCCCGATCTATTCGAAACAGATGAAAATCACTGAAAGATTAGTACTATAAGGACATTAGGGATGTTAGTAAATAATCGATTTTTATCTTAATCTATTATTATTTTCTGATAATCGATATTTAATAAATTGATTAAATAAATTACGCGTTTAAATCGATTTTCATAAGTCAGCGCCCGATCTATTCGAAACAGATGAAAATCACTGAAAGATTAGTACTATAAGGACATTAGGGATGTTAGTAAATAATCGATTTTTATCTTAATCGATTATTATTTTCTGATAATCGATATTTAATGAATTGATTAAATAAATTACGCGTTTAAATCGATTTTCATAAGTCAGCGCCCGATCTATTCGAAACAGATGAAAATCACTGAAAGATTAGTACTATAAGGACATTAGGGATGTTAGTAAATAATCGATTTTTATCTTAATCTATTATTATTTTCTGATAATCGATATTTAATGAATTGATTAAATAAATTACGCGTTTAAATCGATTTTCATAAGTCAGCGCCCGATCTATTCGAAACAGATGAAAATCACTGAAAGATTAGTACTATAAGGACATTAGGGATGTTAGTAAATAATCGATTTTTATCTTAATCTATTATTATTTTCTGATAATCGATATTTAATAAATTGATTAAATAAATTACGCGTTTAAATCGATTTTCATAAGTCAGCGCCCGATCTATTCGAAACAGATGAAAATCACTGAAAGATTAGTACTATAAGGACATTAGGGATGTTAGTAAATAATCGATTTTTATCTTAATCGATTATTATTTTCTGATAATCGATATTTAATGAATTGATTAAATAAATTACGCGTTTAAATCGATTTTCATAAGTCAGCGCCCGATCTATTCGAAACAGATGAAAATCACTGAAAGATTAGTACTATAAGGACATTAGGGATGTTAGTAAATAATCGATTTTTATCTTAATCGATTATTATTTTCTGATAATCGATATTTAATGAATTGATTAAATAAATTACGCGTTTAAATCGATTTTCATAAGTCAGCGCCCGATCTATTCGAAACAGATGAAAATCACTGAAAGATTAGTACTATAAGGACATTAGGGATGTTAGTAAATAATCGATTTTTATCTTAATCGATTATTATTTTCTGATAATCGATATTTAATAAATTGATTAAATAAATTACGCGTTTAAATCGATTTTCATAAGTCAGCGCCCGATCTATTCGAAACAGATGAAAATCACTGAAAGATTAGTACTATAAGGACATTAGGGATGTTAGTAAATAATCGATTTTTATCTTAATCTATTATTATTTTCTGATAATCGATATTTAATGAATTGATTAAATAAATTACGCGTTTAAATCGATTTTCATAAGTCAGCGCCCGATCTATTCGAAACAGATGAAAATCACTGAAAGATTAGTACTATAAGGACATTAGGGATGTTAGTAAATAATCGATTTTTATCTTAATCGATTATTATTTTCTGATTATAGATATTTAATAAATTGATTAAATAAATTACGCGTTTAAATCGATTTTCATAAGTCAGCGCCCGATCTATTCGAAACAGATGAAAAGCACTTAAACATAGTACTATAAGGACATTAGGGATGTTAGTAAATAATCGATTTTTATCTTAATCGATTATTATTTTCTGATTATAGATATTTAATAAATTGATTAAATAAATTACGCGTTTAAATCGATTTTCATAAGTCAGCGCCATCTATCCGAAACAGATGAAAAACACTTAAACATAGTACTATAAGGACATTAGAGATGTTAGTAAATAATCGATTTTTATCTTAATCGATTATTATTTTCTGATTATAGATATTTAATAAATTGATTAAATAAATTATTACAACGCACATGTTGTGTTTTTGTCTCTTTATAGTTTGTAAAAATATTGAAGTCGATTATGAATTGTGAATTGTATACACAGGGTGTTGCCAATTTCCAACACGACAATTTTGTAGTGTATATACAGGTTGTTGCCGATTTGAATAAATTAAAACAGTTCGACAATAAATAAAGTTAGTTCTTCTCCCCCCGCTTGTCACTAACACTCCTCATCGTGTCCACATATTTAAATGGACGCTGTAGACGCCATAAACACACTCGGCCGGTACATTTTTATGGCATTCGTGTCGCCCAAATTTCGAAGGACCAGTGCTGTGTGTTTAAATGTTTAAAATATATAAATATATATATATATATTTTTTTATTATAATGTACCGGCCGAGTGTGTTTATGGCGTCTAAAGCGTCCTAATATTTTTACAAACTATAAAGAGACAAAAACACAACATGTCATGTGCGTTGTAATATTTTATTTAATCAATTTATTAAATATTCTATAATCAGAAAATAATAATCGATTAAGATAAAAGTCGATTATTTACTAACATCCCTAATGTCCTTATAGTACTAATCTTTCGGTGCTTTTCATATGTTTCGGATAGATGGGGCGCTGACTTATGAAAATCGATTTTTTATTTAATCAATTTATTAAATATCTATAATCAGAAAATAATAATCGATTAAGATAAAAATCGATTATTTACTAACATCCCTAATGATTTCCTTATAGTACTAATCTTTCAGTAATAGAGTGTTTAAAAAGTGACAAAAATATTACACACACGTATGTGTATTAGAGTCTGATAGTTTGTAAAAATATTACACACACGTATGTGTATTAGAGTCTGATAGTTTGTAAAAATATTACACACACGTATGTGTAATAGAGTGTGAGTGTTTAAAAAGTGACAAAAAATATTACACACACGACGTATGTGTATTAGAGTCTGATAGTTTGTAAAAATATTACACACACGTGTGTGTTTATTGTGCACAGCACAAATGAACGCTTCCACCCACCTCATTGTGTGTGTTAATTTTGAACTTTGCCGACATACGGACTTATGATTGTGTGTGTTTATGTCTCACATTTTCACGTCCGTGTCAGGTGTCGATTATTGTGCGCGGCGTATTTACCGAAGTTATAATACTACGGCAAATACGGTCGTCGCATGCTTATGTTATTTTAACATAATATAAAGCATAACATATTTTTGTACATTTACTGTGGCGGTGGAACCTCTCGAATACCGGGTTTTGTCTCTCGCGTTTTGTGCAAGTCGTCGTCTAATGATGAATGAATGAATGAATGAGTGATATTGTGTATCTATGCGAACGTTCAGTGTGGGCGCTAAAATGACGCGCCGCATTATGGCTGTGTTTTAAAAAAGAGCTTTGTGTATTTTTTAAGTAGTTAGTAGTTTGTAGTTTATGTGTGAATATATAATATAGATGCACACTACAATTACTTGTTTACACCACTTACTTTTACACACAGTTACACATATATGAAATGAATTTGAACAGACAAACTCCGTCCGGATCGCGCTTATTCACGTCCGACGGAGTGCGGCTGATGTGACTAGAGACATACGCGTACAGACGACGTCGTCGTCGTAGTAGTAGTAGTCTCTAGTCTCTCTGTCTAGACAGTTTTGCTTGCTCTCTTGCTCTCTTGCTCTCTTGCTCTCTTACTATGTTTTGAGTAAGATTTATTTAGTGAGTGATTGAGTGAGTTAGTTAGTGAGTTTGGTGGGACTATCGTCGAGAGAGAGCTCCCTGGTTGATCCTGCCAGTAGTTATATGCTTGTCTCAAAGATTAAGCCATGCATGTCTCAGTGCAAGCCGTATTAAGGCGATACCGCGAATGGCTCAATATATCAGTTTTGGTTCCTTAGATGTTACTCAGTTACTTGGATAACTGTGGTAATTCTAGAGCTAATACATGCAATCAGAACTCTGACCAGTGATGGGACGAGTGCTTTTATTAGATCAAAACCAATCGGCGGAGGGCCTTCCGGGGTCCGAAGTCGTTAATTTTGATGAATCTGGATAACTTTTGCCGATCGCACGGTCCAGCACCGGCGACGTATCTTTCAAATGTCTGCCTTATCAACTTTCGATGGTAGTTTCTGCGACTACCATGGTTGTCACGGGTAACGGGGAATCAGGGTTCGATTCCGGAGAGGGAGCCTGAGAAACGGCTACCACATCCAAGGAAGGCAGCAGGCGCGCAAATTACCCACTCCCGGCACGGGGAGGTAGTGACGAAAAATAACGATACGGGACTCTTACGAGGCCTCGTAATCGGAATGAGTACACTTTAAATATTTTAACGAGGAACAATTGGAGGGCAAGTCTGGTGCCAGCAGCCGCGGTAATTCCAGCTCCAATAGCGTATACTAAAATTGTTGCGGTTAAAAAGCTCGTAGTTGCATTTGTGCGCCGCGCTGTCGGTGCACCGCATCCGCGGTGATACTGACACGTTTGCGGAGCATATCGTCGGTGAGCGGGCCGCGTGTCTAGTGATAGCACGCGCGTCGGTTCAATATCAAAATCCTATCGCGGTGCTCTTCGGTGAGTGTCGAGGTGGGCCGACAATTTTACTTTGAACAAATTAGAGTGCTCAAAGCGGGCTCAAAATGCTGCTTGAATATTTCGTGCATGGAATAATAGAATATGATCTCGGTTCTATTTTGTTGGTTTTCAGAACTCCGAGGTAATGATTAATAGGGATAACTGGGGGCATTCGTATTGCGACGTTAGAGGTGAAATTCTTGGATCGTCGCAAGACGAACATCAGCGAAAGCATTTGCCAAAGGTGTTTTCATCAATCAAGAACGAAAGTTAGAGGTTCGAAGGCGATTAGATACCGCCCTAGTTCTAACCGTAAATATGTCATCTAGCGATCCGCCGACGTTACTACAATGGCTCGGCGGGCAGCTTCCGGGAAACCAAAGATTTTGGACTCCGGGGGGAGTATGGTTGCAAAGCTGAAACTTAAAGGAATTGACGGAAGGGCACCACCAGGAGTGGAGCCTGCGGCTTAATTTGACTCAACACGGGAAATCTCACCAGGCCCGGACACCGGAAGGATTGACAGATTAACAGCTCTTTCTTGATTCGGTGGGTGGTGGTGCATGGCCGTTCTTAGTTGGTGGAGCGATTTGTCTGGTTAATTCCGGTAACGAACGAGACTCTAGCCTGCTAAATAGGCGTCGTGATTTAGGTGTGCGTGGGGCGCTCGCTCGCACTTCGTGTGTGTGTGTTGTGTGTCACGCAACTCACTGGCGACGTATTAAAATTCTTCTTAGAGGGACCGGCGGCTTCGAGCCGCACGAGATTGAGCAATAACAGGTCTGTGATGCCCTTAGATGTCCTGGGCCGCACGCGCGCTACACTGAAGGAATCAGCATGTTCTCCCTGGCCTAGAGGCCCGGGCAACCCGTTGAAACTCCTTCGTGCTGGGGATTGGGGTTTGCAATTGTCCCCCATAAACGAGGAATTCCTAGTAAGCGCGAGTCATAAGCTCGCGTTGATTACGTCCCTGCCCTTTGTACACACCGCCCGT
>OX374642.1:497500-512500 GCA_947347705.1 Nymphula nitidulata | reverse complement strand
ATTATTATTATTATTATTGTATAATTAAATTTCAATGAAAATCAACCACTGATAAAAAAAAAAACAAAAAATCATAATCCACACATGTCTCTTCCCCCCCCCCCCCCCCCCCCCCCCCCCCGTGCTTAGTAAATCCCTACGCGGCCGTTACTTCTTCAACCGCGCGAGCGCGCGCGCCGCCGCAACCCAGCCAGCCTACCAGCCACAAAATATTTTTTCTATTTACCATAATACATTGTTAAATACATGTTAGTTAGTTAGTTTAGTTTAGTTTAGTTTTGTAAAATATGTAGCCACATACGGGGGGATAATTCATACACATAATAAAATTGTATAGATAGATAGATTTTTTTTTTTTTTTTTTTTTTATACAATTAGATGACAAACAAGCTGACGGCCCACCTGGTGGTAAGCGGTTACCGCCGCCTATAGACACCTACAATAACAAGGAAAAGCACTTGATATTGCAGGTGCGCTGTCATCCTGAGGCCTAAGATGAAATGCCGTCCATGCCCAGTAATTACACTGGCTGGCTACCTTTCCCTTCAATCCGAAACACAGCGAACCGTTTCACGGCGACCCTACATATGGGTCTACCACCTAGTAATAAATAACCAACCTACCAATAATAAGTGACAGTTATCAGTGTCTCGCTTTGGATGCGAGCTAATATAGCTTGGTATATTATTATTACAATAACAACAAAAGATGATGATTGGATATGAAATTTATTAATTTGTCAAGGCACTTTTGTGTAAGTACCTAACTTATTTTTTATAACACTAGAATTGAATTTACTATGAATCACCTATAGTATTGATTCTCAATAGACGTAGTGTCAGCAAAATATTCATTATGTTTTTTTTTTTAAACAAAAAAAGGTTTATTTGAACAGTACTTTTTTTTTAGGTACTGTTTTATTTAATAATTGTATCTGTGTATCTGTGTATCTGTGTGTCTGTCTGTGGGGCATCGTAGCGCCTAAACGAATGGACCGATTTTGATTCGGTTTTTTTTTGTTTGAAAGCTGATGTGCCTACGAGATGGTTCTTAGCGATATATATATTATTATATAATTTATGAAGATCAGTTCAGGCGTTTGATGACTACTATCAGCTCATGATATATACATGATAATAGGGTTTTACTAACTTTTACACATCCGATTGATTTGAAATTTCGTGTACTGTCACTTTGGTGACATTCCCATGACATACTATCCTTGAGCTGATCCTATACCATCAAAAAGTCTACGAAATGCTTAATTCTTCAGAAACTTACAGCAGATATAACGTGTTTGGACTCTTATGAATAGTCTTAATGAGATGGTGTTAGATAGATGATTGATGAATGACGCGCCGGGGGTTACTTAAAATTTTAAATTTTGCAATTATTTTAGTTTGTCCATTTTAAATTTGTAAATATGCATTTTTCATTTAATTTTTTTCATAGCTAGGATATTATAACCCCGCCTGCCTGCCTGCCTGCCTGCCTGCCTGCCTGCCTGCCTGCCTGCCTGCCTGCCTGCCTGCCTGCCTGCCTGCCTGCCTGCCTGCCTGCCTGCCTGCCTGCCTGCCTGCCTGCCTGCCTGCCTGCCTGCCTGCCTGCCTGCCTGCCTGTGTGTAAGGTATGTACATATTTGTTACTTGTTTTGTTTGTTTTTGTACTTAGATATAAATGTGTTTTTAATAAATCGATTATATAAATTACGCGTTTAAATCTATTTACATGAACAGCGCCATCTATCCATGAGACACGAATAAAAAAATCTTGAAAGTGAGTTTCAATAAGCATAATGATGATTAACGAAGAAACATTTGTTCTATATTTTAGATTTTGTGACCACAGACAGCGTAGTCGTTTAGTTTTTTAATTACAGTTTAACTATTTTTCTACTGGAAATTAGGGATGTTAATCAATAATCGATTACATTATTATATTATGATGGTGGACTTTTATTAAATTTATTGTATAAATTACGCGTTTAAATCGATTTGTGTAAACAGCGCCATCTATGAGATTCGGATGACAAAAACTTGAAAGTGAGTTTCAATAAGCTTAATGATGATTAACGAAGAAACATTTGTTCTATATTTTAGATTCGGGTAGTTACGGGCTTTGCCAAGTAACAGACTTATATTATGTGTGTAGTGTTGTCGTCTTGTAGAAAGCGGCGAACTTTTATTATTATTATTATTATTGTATAATTAAATTTCAATGAAAATCAACCACTGATAAAAAAAAAAACAAAAAATCATAATCCACACATGTCTCTTCCCCCCCCCCCCCCCCCCCCCCCCCCCGTGCTTAGTAAATCCCTACGCGGCCGTTACTTCTTCAACCGCGCGAGCGCGCGCGCCGCCGCAACCCAGCCAGCCTACCAGCCACAAAATATTTTTTCTATTTACCATAATACATTGTTAAATACATGTTAGTTAGTTAGTTTAGTTTAGTTTAGTTTTGTAAAATATGTAGCCACATACGGGGGGATAATTCATACACATAATAAAATTGTATAGATAGATAGATTTTTTTTTTTTTTTTTTTTTTATACAATTAGATGACAAACAAGCTGACGGCCCACCTGGTGGTAAGCGGTTACCGCCGCCTATAGACACCTACAATAACAAGGAAAAGCACTTGATATTGCAGGTGCGCTGTCATCCTGAGGCCTAAGATGAAATGCCGTCCATGCCCAGTAATTACACTGGCTGGCTACCTTTCCCTTCAATCCGAAACACAGCGAACCGTTTCACGGCGACCCTACATATGGGTCTACCACCTAGTAATAAATAACCAACCTACCAATAATAAGTGACAGTTATCAGTGTCTCGCTTTGGATGCGAGCTAATATAGCTTGGTATATTATTATTACAATAACAACAAAAGATGATGATTGGATATGAAATTTATTAATTTGTCAAGGCACTTTTGTGTAAGTACCTAACTTATTTTTTATAACACTAGAATTGAATTTACTATGAATCACCTATAGTATTGATTCTCAATAGACGTAGTGTCAGCAAAATATTCATTATGTTTTTTTTTTTAAACAAAAAAAGGTTTATTTGAACAGTACTTTTTTTTTAGGTACTGTTTTATTTAATAATTGTATCTGTGTATCTGTGTATCTGTGTGTCTGTCTGTGGGGCATCGTAGCGCCTAAACGAATGGACCGATTTTGATTCGGTTTTTTTTTGTTTGAAAGCTGATGTGCCTACGAGATGGTTCTTAGCGATATATATATTATTATATAATTTATGAAGATCAGTTCAGGCGTTTGATGACTACTATCAGCTCATGATATATACATGATAATAGGGTTTTACTAACTTTTACACATCCGATTGATTTGAAATTTCGTGTACTGTCACTTTGGTGACATTCCCATGACATACTATCCTTGAGCTGATCCTATACCATCAAAAAGTCTACGAAATGCTTAATTCTTCAGAAACTTACAGCAGATATAACGTGTTTGGACTCTTATGAATAGTCTTAATGAGATGGTGTTAGATAGATGATTGATGAATGACGCGCCGGGGGTTACTTAAAATTTTAAATTTTGCAATTATTTTAGTTTGTCCATTTTAAATTTGTAAATATGCATTTTTCATTTAATTTTTTTCATAGCTAGGATATTATAACCCCGCCTGCCTGCCTGCCTGCCTGCCTGCCTGCCTGCCTGCCTGCCTGCCTGCCTGCCTGCCTGCCTGCCTGCCTGCCTGCCTGCCTGCCTGCCTGCCTGCCTGCCTGCCTGCCTGCCTGCCTGCCTGCCTGCCTGCCTGCCTGCCTGCCTGTGTGTAAGGTATGTACATATTTGTTACTTGTTTTGTTTGTTTTTGTACTTAGATATAAATGTGTTTTTAATAAATCGATTATATAAATTACGCGTTTAAATCTATTTACATGAACAGCGCCATCTATCCATGAGACACGAATAAAAAAATCTTGAAAGTGAGTTTCAATAAGCATAATGATGATTAACGAAGAAACATTTGTTCTATATTTTAGATTTTGTGACCACAGACAGCGTAGTCGTTTAGTTTTTTAATTACAGTTTAACTATTTTTCTACTGGAAATTAGGGATGTTAATCAATAATCGATTACATTATTATATTATGATGGTGGACTTTTATTAAATTTATTGTATAAATTACGCGTTTAAATCGATTTGTGTAAACAGCGCCATCTATGAGATTCGGATGACAAAAACTTGAAAGTGAGTTTCAATAAGCTTAATGATGATTAACGAAGAAACATTTGTTCTATATTTTAGATTTTGAGACCACAGCGTAGTCGTTTAGTTGTTCAGTTACCGTTTTAACTATTTGTCTACTGGAAATTAGGGATGTTAATCAATAATCGATTTTTATTTAAATCGATTATTATCGATTGATAGTAATCTATTTTTTATTTTAATCGATTATTATATTCTGATGATCGATTTTTAATAAATTGATTAATTAAAGAAATAAGAAATAGTCCCTTTTACGAATTGGCCATTTTTAACCGACTTCAAAAAAGAAGGAGTTTATATGTTCCACTGGGTTTTCTTTTTTAACCGACTTCAAAAACGAGGAGCTTCTCAATTCGGCCGGTATGTGTTTTTTTTTTTTCTTTGTTTTTCTATGTATGTACACCGATTACGCCGAGATGACTGATCCGATTTACGTGATTCTTTTTTTGTTCGATGCGCAATAGCTGCCATTTGGTCCCATAAAAATTTTTTTTTCAAAAACAGTTGGGTACTTTGGTTTTATATTTAAAAAAAACTGAAATTATGAAATCATCTACATAAGCGAAATTGCGATTTTTTGCTTTTCCAATGACTTTTTAGTGAAACGATACGATAGTGGGAAACAATATAAGTTGACGGTCACCCATCTAGCTTCGACCGTAGAAAGTTATCACTAAAAATTGAGAAAAAAAAAATTTTAAACAAAAAAATAAAACCGACTTCAAAGTTAAACTTAAAGTGAGTTTCAATAAACTTATTGATGATTAACGATGGTAAGATTTGTTTTTATTATATTTAATTTTTTGAGAACGTGACGTTAGTCGTTTAGTTGTTTGATTATCGTATTAACTATTTTATTTTAAAACTAGTCGCAGATGTAAAATAGTACTAATAGGACATTAGGGATGTTGAATCTTTAAGGAAGATTAATTAAAGTTTTAGATACCGCCCTAGTTCTAACCGTAAATATGTCATCTAGCGATCCGCCGACGTTGTTAGATGGAGGGATGTTAATCTGATAATCGATATTTAATAAATTGATTAACTAAATTATGCGTTTAAATCGATTTTCATAAGTCAGCGCCCCATCTATCCGAAACATATGAAAAGCACTGAAAGATAGTACTATAAGGACATTAGGTATGTTAGTAAATAATCGATTTTTATCTTAATCTATTATTATTTTCTGATAATAGATATTTAATAAATTGATTAAATAAATTACGCGTTTAAATCGATTTTCATTAGACGACGACTTGCACAAAACGCGAGAGACAAAAACCCGGTATTCGAGAGGTTCCACCGCCACTGTAAATGTACAAAAAATTTTAAACAAAAATTAAAACCGACTTCAAAAAACTGAAAAGGATGAAATAATTAAATTTAATTAGGTAGTCATCCCCTAGAAACATATTTTTGGAGTCGGTGCTTTACTTTCTATTGTTTTTGGAAACCACTTAGCACCAACTCCAAAAATATGTTTCTAGGGGATGACTACCTACTTAAATTTAATTATTTCATCCTTTTCAGTTTTTTGAAGTCGGTTTTAATTTTTGTTTAAATTTTTTTTGTCACAATTTTTAGTGATATCTAACTTTCTACGGTCGAAGCTAGATGGGTGACCGTCAACTTATATTGTTTCCTACTATCGTATCGTTTCACTAAAAAGTCATTGGAAAAGCAAAAATTCGCAATTTCGCTTATGTAGATGATTTCATAATTTCAGTTTTTTTTTAATTTAAAACCAAAGTACCCAACTGTTTTTGAAAAAATTTTTATGGGACCAAATGGCAGCTATTTCAAATAGAATAAAAAAAGAATCACGTAAATCGGATCAGTAATCTCGGCGTAATCGGTGTACATACATAGAAAAAAAAAACATACCGGCCGAATTGAGAACCTCCTCGTTTTTGAAGTCGGTTAAAAATAACATAAGCATGCGACGACCGTATTTGCCGTAGTATTATAACTTCGGTAAATACGCCGCGCACAATAATCGACACCTGACACGGACGTGAAAATGTGAGACATAAACACACACAATCATAAGTCCGTATGTCGGCAAAGTTCAAAATTAACACACACAATGAGGTGGGTGGAAGCGTTCATTTGTGCTGTGCACAATAAACACACACACACACGCACACGCACACGCACACACGCGTGTGTGTGTGTGTGTGTAATATTTTTACAAACTATCAGACTCTAATACACATACGTGTGTGTAATATTTTTACAAACTATAAAGAGACAAAACCACAACGTGTGCGTTGTGTTATTTTTGTCACTTTTTAAACACTCTATTACACATACGTGTGTGTAATATTTTTACAAACTATCAGACTCTAATACAGATACTTGTGTGCAATATATTTTTTTTACTTTTTAAACACTCTATTACACATACGTGTGTGTAATATTTTTACAAACTATAAAAACTCTAATACACACATACGTGTGTGTAATATTTTTACAAACTATAAGACTCTAATACACATACGTGTGTGTAATATTTCATTTTCATAAGTCAGCGCCCGATCTATCCGAAACATATGAAAAGGACTGAAATACAGTACTATTAGGACATTAGGGACGTTAATAAATAATCGATTTTTATCTTAATCTATTATTATTTTCTGATAAATGATATTTAATAAATTGATTAACTAAATTACGCGTTTAAATCGATTTTCATAAGTCAGCGCCCCATCTATCCGAAACAGATGAAAAGCACTGAAAGATTAGTACTATAAGGACATTAGGGATGTTAGTAAATAATCGATTTTTATCTTAATCGATTATTATTTTCTGATAATCGATATTTAATAAATTGATTAAATAAATTACGCGTTTAAATCGATTTTCATAAGTCAGCGCCCGATCTATTCGAAACAGATGAAAATCACTGAAAGATTAGTACTATAAGGACATTAGGGATGTTAGTAAATAATCGATTTTTATCTTAATCGATTATTATTTTCTGATAATCGATATTTAATGAATTGATTAAATAAATTACGCGTTTAAATCGATTTTCATAAGTCAGCGCCCGATCTATTCGAAACAGATGAAAATCACTGAAAGATTAGTACTATAAGGACATTAGGGATGTTAGTAAATAATCGATTTTTATCTTAATCTATTATTATTTTCTGATAATCGATATTTAATAAATTGATTAAATAAATTACGCGTTTAAATCGATTTTCATAAGTCAGCGCCCGATCTATTCGAAACAGATGAAAATCACTGAAAGATTAGTACTATAAGGACATTAGGGATGTTAGTAAATAATCGATTTTTATCTTAATCGATTATTATTTTCTGATAATCGATATTTAATGAATTGATTAAATAAATTACGCGTTTAAATCGATTTTCATAAGTCAGCGCCCGATCTATTCGAAACAGATGAAAATCACTGAAAGATTAGTACTATAAGGACATTAGGGATGTTAGTAAATAATCGATTTTTATCTTAATCGATTATTATTTTCTGATAATCGATATTTAATGAATTGATTAAATAAATTACGCGTTTAAATCGATTTTCATAAGTCAGCGCCCGATCTATTCGAAACAGATGAAAATCACTGAAAGATTAGTACTATAAGGACATTAGGGATGTTAGTAAATAATCGATTTTTATCTTAATCTATTATTATTTTCTGATAATCGATATTTAATAAATTGATTAAATAAATTACGCGTTTAAATCGATTTTCATAAGTCAGCGCCCGATCTATTCGAAACAGATGAAAATCACTGAAAGATTAGTACTATAAGGACATTAGGGATGTTAGTAAATAATCGATTTTTATCTTAATCGATTATTATTTTCTGATAATCGATATTTAATGAATTGATTAAATAAATTACGCGTTTAAATCGATTTTCATAAGTCAGCGCCCGATCTATTCGAAACAGATGAAAATCACTGAAAGATTAGTACTATAAGGACATTAGGGATGTTAGTAAATAATCGATTTTTATCTTAATCTATTATTATTTTCTGATAATCGATATTTAATGAATTGATTAAATAAATTACGCGTTTAAATCGATTTTCATAAGTCAGCGCCCGATCTATTCGAAACAGATGAAAATCACTGAAAGATTAGTACTATAAGGACATTAGGGATGTTAGTAAATAATCGATTTTTATCTTAATCTATTATTATTTTCTGATAATCGATATTTAATAAATTGATTAAATAAATTACGCGTTTAAATCGATTTTCATAAGTCAGCGCCCGATCTATTCGAAACAGATGAAAATCACTGAAAGATTAGTACTATAAGGACATTAGGGATGTTAGTAAATAATCGATTTTTATCTTAATCGATTATTATTTTCTGATAATCGATATTTAATGAATTGATTAAATAAATTACGCGTTTAAATCGATTTTCATAAGTCAGCGCCCGATCTATTCGAAACAGATGAAAATCACTGAAAGATTAGTACTATAAGGACATTAGGGATGTTAGTAAATAATCGATTTTTATCTTAATCGATTATTATTTTCTGATAATCGATATTTAATGAATTGATTAAATAAATTACGCGTTTAAATCGATTTTCATAAGTCAGCGCCCGATCTATTCGAAACAGATGAAAATCACTGAAAGATTAGTACTATAAGGACATTAGGGATGTTAGTAAATAATCGATTTTTATCTTAATCGATTATTATTTTCTGATAATCGATATTTAATAAATTGATTAAATAAATTACGCGTTTAAATCGATTTTCATAAGTCAGCGCCCGATCTATTCGAAACAGATGAAAATCACTGAAAGATTAGTACTATAAGGACATTAGGGATGTTAGTAAATAATCGATTTTTATCTTAATCTATTATTATTTTCTGATAATCGATATTTAATGAATTGATTAAATAAATTACGCGTTTAAATCGATTTTCATAAGTCAGCGCCCGATCTATTCGAAACAGATGAAAATCACTGAAAGATTAGTACTATAAGGACATTAGGGATGTTAGTAAATAATCGATTTTTATCTTAATCGATTATTATTTTCTGATTATAGATATTTAATAAATTGATTAAATAAATTACGCGTTTAAATCGATTTTCATAAGTCAGCGCCCGATCTATTCGAAACAGATGAAAAGCACTTAAACATAGTACTATAAGGACATTAGGGATGTTAGTAAATAATCGATTTTTATCTTAATCGATTATTATTTTCTGATTATAGATATTTAATAAATTGATTAAATAAATTACGCGTTTAAATCGATTTTCATAAGTCAGCGCCATCTATCCGAAACAGATGAAAAACACTTAAACATAGTACTATAAGGACATTAGAGATGTTAGTAAATAATCGATTTTTATCTTAATCGATTATTATTTTCTGATTATAGATATTTAATAAATTGATTAAATAAATTATTACAACGCACATGTTGTGTTTTTGTCTCTTTATAGTTTGTAAAAATATTGAAGTCGATTATGAATTGTGAATTGTATACACAGGGTGTTGCCAATTTCCAACACGACAATTTTGTAGTGTATATACAGGTTGTTGCCGATTTGAATAAATTAAAACAGTTCGACAATAAATAAAGTTAGTTCTTCTCCCCCCGCTTGTCACTAACACTCCTCATCGTGTCCACATATTTAAATGGACGCTGTAGACGCCATAAACACACTCGGCCGGTACATTTTTATGGCATTCGTGTCGCCCAAATTTCGAAGGACCAGTGCTGTGTGTTTAAATGTTTAAAATATATAAATATATATATATATATTTTTTTATTATAATGTACCGGCCGAGTGTGTTTATGGCGTCTAAAGCGTCCTAATATTTTTACAAACTATAAAGAGACAAAAACACAACATGTCATGTGCGTTGTAATATTTTATTTAATCAATTTATTAAATATTCTATAATCAGAAAATAATAATCGATTAAGATAAAAGTCGATTATTTACTAACATCCCTAATGTCCTTATAGTACTAATCTTTCGGTGCTTTTCATATGTTTCTGATAGATGGGGCGCTGACTTATGAAAATCGATTTTTTATTTAATCAATTTATTAAATATCTATAATCAGAAAATAATAATCGATTAAGATAAAAATCGATTATTTACTAACATCCCTAATGATTTCCTTATAGTACTAATCTTTCAGTAATAGAGTGTTTAAAAAGTGACAAAAATATTACACACACGTATGTGTATTAGAGTCTGATAGTTTGTAAAAATATTACACACACGTATGTGTATTAGAGTCTGATAGTTTGTAAAAATATTACACACACGTATGTGTAATAGAGTGTGAGTGTTTAAAAAGTGACAAAAAATATTACACACACGACGTATGTGTATTAGAGTCTGATAGTTTGTAAAAATATTACACACACGTGTGTGTTTATTGTGCACAGCACAAATGAACGCTTCCACCCACCTCATTGTGTGTGTTAATTTTGAACTTTGCCGACATACGGACTTATGATTGTGTGTGTTTATGTCTCACATTTTCACGTCCGTGTCAGGTGTCGATTATTGTGCGCGGCGTATTTACCGAAGTTATAATACTACGGCAAATACGGTCGTCGCATGCTTATGTTATTTTAACATAATATAAAGCATAACATATTTTTGTACATTTACTGTGGCGGTGGAACCTCTCGAATACCGGGTTTTGTCTCTCGCGTTTTGTGCAAGTCGTCGTCTAATGATGAATGAATGAATGAATGAGTGATATTGTGTATCTATGCGAACGTTCAGTGTGGGCGCTAAAATGACGCGCCGCATTATGGCTGTGTTTTAAAAAAGAGCTTTGTGTATTTTTTAAGTAGTTAGTAGTTTGTAGTTTATGTGTGAATATATAATATAGATGCACACTACAATTACTTGTTTACACCACTTACTTTTACACACAGTTACACATATATGAAATGAATTTGAACAGACAAACTCCGTCCGGATCGCGCTTATTCACGTCCGACGGAGTGCGGCTGATGTGACTAGAGACATACGCGTACAGACGACGTCGTCGTCGTAGTAGTAGTAGTCTCTAGTCTCTCTGTCTAGACAGTTTTGCTTGCTCTCTTGCTCTCTTGCTCTCTTGCTCTCTTACTATGTTTTGAGTAAGATTTATTTAGTGAGTGATTGAGTGAGTTAGTTAGTGAGTTTGGTGGGACTATCGTCGAGAGAGAGCTCCCTGGTTGATCCTGCCAGTAGTTATATGCTTGTCTCAAAGATTAAGCCATGCATGTCTCAGTGCAAGCCGTATTAAGGCGATACCGCGAATGGCTCAATATATCAGTTTTGGTTCCTTAGATGTTACTCAGTTACTTGGATAACTGTGGTAATTCTAGAGCTAATACATGCAATCAGAACTCTGACCAGTGATGGGACGAGTGCTTTTATTAGATCAAAACCAATCGGCGGAGGGCCTTCCGGGGTCCGAAGTCGTTAATTTTGATGAATCTGGATAACTTTTGCCGATCGCACGGTCCAGCACCGGCGACGTATCTTTCAAATGTCTGCCTTATCAACTTTCGATGGTAGTTTCTGCGACTACCATGGTTGTCACGGGTAACGGGGAATCAGGGTTCGATTCCGGAGAGGGAGCCTGAGAAACGGCTACCACATCCAAGGAAGGCAGCAGGCGCGCAAATTACCCACTCCCGGCACGGGGAGGTAGTGACGAAAAATAACGATACGGGACTCTTACGAGGCCTCGTAATCGGAATGAGTACACTTTAAATATTTTAACGAGGAACAATTGGAGGGCAAGTCTGGTGCCAGCAGCCGCGGTAATTCCAGCTCCAATAGCGTATACTAAAATTGTTGCGGTTAAAAAGCTCGTAGTTGCATTTGTGCGCCGCGCTGTCGGTGCACCGCATCCGCGGTGATACTGACACGTTTGCGGAGCATATCGTCGGTGAGCGGGCCGCGTGTCTAGTGATAGCACGCGCGTCGGTTCAATATCAAAATCCTATCGCGGTGCTCTTCGGTGAGTGTCGAGGTGGGCCGACAATTTTACTTTGAACAAATTAGAGTGCTCAAAGCGGGCTCAAAATGCTGCTTGAATATTTCGTGCATGGAATAATAGAATATGATCTCGGTTCTATTTTGTTGGTTTTCAGAACTCCGAGGTAATGATTAATAGGGATAACTGGGGGCATTCGTATTGCGACGTTAGAGGTGAAATTCTTGGATCGTCGCAAGACGAACATCAGCGAAAGCATTTGCCAAAGGTGTTTTCATCAATCAAGAACGAAAGTTAGAGGTTCGAAGGCGATTAGATACCGCCCTAGTTCTAACCGTAAATATGTCATCTAGCGATCCGCCGACGTTACTACAATGGCTCGGCGGGCAGCTTCCGGGAAACCAAAGATTTTGGACTCCGGGGGGAGTATGGTTGCAAAGCTGAAACTTAAAGGAATTGACGGAAGGGCACCACCAGGAGTGGAGCCTGCGGCTTAATTTGACTCAACACGGGAAATCTCACCAGGCCCGGACACCGGAAGGATTGACAGATTAACAGCTCTTTCTTGATTCGGTGGGTGGTGGTGCATGGCCGTTCTTAGTTGGTGGAGCGATTTGTCTGGTTAATTCCGGTAACGAACGAGACTCTAGCCTGCTAAATAGGCGTCGTCATTTAGGTGTGCGTGGGGCGCTCGCTCGCACTTCGTGTGTGTGTGTTGTGTGTCACGCAACTCACTGGCGACGTATTAAAATTCTTCTTAGAGGGACCGGCGGCTTCGAGCCGCACGAGATTGAGCAATAACAGGTCTGTGATGCCCTTAGATGTCCTGGGCCGCACGCGCGCTACACTGAAGGAATCAGCATGTTCTCCCTGGCCTAGAGGCCCGGGCAACCCGTTGAAACTCCTTCGTGCTGGGGATTGGGGTTTGCAATTGTCCCCCATAAACGAGGAATTCCTAGTAAGCGCGAGTCATAAGCTCGCGTTGATTACGTCCCTGCCCTTTGTACACACCGCCCGTCGCTACTACCGATTGAATGATTTAGTGAGGTCTTCGGACCGACACGCGGTGGCTTCGCGGCCGTCGGCGTTGCTGGGAAGTTGACCAAACTTGATCATTTAGAGGAAGTAAAAGTCGTAACAAGGTTTCCGTAGGGGAACCTGCGGAAGGATCATTAACGTGTTTGTGAGCTGTATGTGCGTGCGAGCTGCGTGTGTAGTATTCATTACATACACACTCACACATACATATATTATAGACATATCCATCCGTCCGTCCCCCTCCTACCGGCGTGGGACGAGGCGTTCGTTCGTTCGTTCGTTCTATCATACTGTGTTGAGGTGTGTGTGTGTGTGTTTGGTGATTTAAACACAGAGACGGGGGTCGAAATCCGCGATCCCAGTTTTATTCATTCATTCATTCATTCATTCATTCAGTGAACTAACGAACGGAAAACAACGAACTATAAATAAGAGCGGTTGTGGGGAACGAACTGAGCGAGCGAGCGAGCGTGTGCTTGCGCGCGCGCGCGCGCGCCCGCTTCAGTTACGTGTCCCGTGTTACACAGACACCACTATGTATATATTTTTCAATATATAAATATATTTGTACACTATAAATTAGATTAGAAACCACTACCCTGGACGGTGGATCACTTGGCTCGCGGGTCGATGAAGAACGCAGTTAACTGCGCGTCATAGTGTGAACTGCAGGACACATTTGAACATCGACATTTCGAACGCACATTGCGGTCCGTGGAGACACATCCAGGACCACTCCTGTCTGAGGGCCGGCTGCATAAGAACAATAACCACATTGCACCACACACACACACACCCACACGCACACACAACAGTATGTTGCAAATATTACTTTTTGCAATATTTCACTGTTTGTTTGTTGCGTGCGTGCGTGCGTGAGTGGCGCAAATGGCGGTTCGTAGTGCATGTGACTCTATAATAATGATGATTATTATGATTATGATTATGGTCATCATCATCATCGTATAGTATGCCACGTCCGTTCAAAAATCGGTCGGATTGTGCGTGCGGCGCGTGTTTGCGTGTTGTCGGCGGCTGCATACGTCGAACGACGGGCTACTCTTAGTGATGTGTGTGTGTGGGTGGACAGAAATAAATAAATAATTTCTGTCCATATAATGCATATATTACATTATACAAGAGAGCGCTCGTGTGTATGTTTGTCAGGATGCAGCGGCGTCGGACTCCTCAACACACAAACACAACACACACACCGCACGCACACACTCAAAAACAATATTTAATTTGTTGTTGTTGTCCGCCGCACCGCGTAGGCGGACTCGACGTCCGAAGAGGCGCTTCGGCGCCGTCGCCGCCACCGTTGTGATGATGATGATGATGATTATGATGTGATCATCATTCACTTCGGTGATTGGTTGCGTCGCCGTGGCGCTGACGGATATCGTGTCTGCCTCCAATTTTATCGTTGGCCTCAGATCAGGGAGGATCACCCGCCGAATTTAAGCATATTAGTAAGCGGAGGAAAAGAAACTAACTAGGATTTCCCTAGTAGCGGCGAGCGAACAGGAAGATAGCCCAGCACTGAATCCCGCGGTTTTCACGGCCGCGGGAGATGTGGTGTTCGGGAGGTTCCGCTTTTCTCGTGGTCGCGTCTCCCGTCCAAGTTCGTCTTGAACGGGGCCGTTTTCCCATAGAGGGTGCCAGGCCCGTAGCGACGGAGGGCGGCTGCGAGAGGGACTCTCCTCAGAGTCGGGTTGCTTGAGAGTGCAGCCCTAAGTGGGTG
>OX374642.1:462500-495000 GCA_947347705.1 Nymphula nitidulata | reverse complement strand
AACGTGAAGAAATTCAAGCAAGCGCGGGTAAACGGCGGGAGTAACTATGACTCTCTTAAGGTAGCCAAATGCCTCGTCATCTAATTAGTGACGCGCATGAATGGATTAACGAGATTCCCACTGTCCCTATCTACTTCCATCATGTGTATGCCAAGTGCGTAAGGGAGGGAGTATTCCCCGAGGTATGGAAGACTGGACGGCTGATTGTGCTGCCGAAAGGGAATGATAAGCCACTTTCGGATCCGAAAGCGTATCGTCCGATCACGCTCCTGCCGGTCCTTGGCAAGATTCTTGAGCGGGTTCTGTTGCACTGCGCTCCGCAGATTGCAGGTAGTATTAGTAGCTTACAGCATGGATTTAGTCGCGGTCGTTCGACAGTGTCGGCCCTTCAGACCATAATAAGCACAGCGGCGAACAGTGATGCTGCCTATTGTCAGGCAGTGTTTCTGGACATCTCCGGGGCCTTCGACAACGCGTGGTGGCCTATGATGTTGGTAAAGGCGAAGAGAGGGGGCTGCCCACCCAACATCTATAGCCTGCTCACAAGCTACTTTGCCGGGCGCAAAGTAGGTTTCTTTGTGGGCGACAGCGTGCTGTGGAAGACCTCGACGATGGGCTGTCCGCAAGGCTCCGTTCTGGGGCCGACTCTGTGGAACGTTCTCATGGACGACATGTTGCGTCTGCCGACACCAGGGGGGGTTAGCATGGTGGCGTACGCAGATGACGTGACGATTCTGATAGAGGCCAATTCGAGAGCGCGCATCGAGGCTCTTGCCTCTGCGGTACTGGAGCTCATTGACGGCTGGGGAGTCCGTAATCGACTTGAATTTTCTCCTTCGAAGTCGGTTACCATGACGATGAAGGGAAAATTCAAGAGACCCCCAGTCATTAAACTCCGCGGGGCTTCTATCAGGAGTGTCACGTCCACCACTGTACTCGGCGTCACACTTGACTCCAGCTTGTCATTCGCTCAGCACGCGTTAGGCATCGGTGAGAGGGCAGCAAAATGTTTTGGGAAGATGTCTCGAGTCTCCGCGTCCTCCTGGGGGATACGGTATCCCGGCTTGAGAACTCTATACCAAGGGACGTTTGTTGCCACCCTGACCTATGCAGCGTCTATCTGGAGCCATCGGGTCGGCTTGTATGTGTGCCGAAGCGCAGTACTTCGTACCCAGCGCCCGGCCCTCATCCTGCTGACTAAGGCCTACAGATCGACTAGCACTGCGGCTTTGCCGGTGCTGGCCGGGGTCTTGCCGGCCGATTTGGAGGTTCGTCGTGCGGGGTTGGTTGAAAGAGCTCGTCAGGACTTGCCGAAGACTGAGATGGGCAGACGTAAGCGCGGTATATGGGCTGAGGTGGTGGATGAATGGCAGAAAAGATGGGACGAAGAGACGAAAGGTAGGGAGCTGTATCGATTCTTCCCGAATGTGGCGGTCAGACTCGGCTCACGCTGGGTCGTGCCGGACTACCAGACTTCGCAGCTGCTCACCGGCCACGGATGCTTCAGGAAGAGACTGTATGATATGACTCTGGCAGATGAGAGTATGTGTGAGTGCGGGAATGCTGAGGAGGACATTCACCACGTCTTGTGGGAATGTCCGCTGTATGAGGACCTGCGTGTGAACATGATGGATGGGATAAGCCGCGAATCGGAAGGTCCTGTTCACTACGTGGACCTGGTAAGCTCAGAGGCGAACTTCGGGAGGCTGCGGGAGTTCGCGCACCAGTGGCACAAGAGGCGGAGCAGGCTGGAGAGGGAGTTACAGCAGGGAGGAGCTGGGAGCTCGTCGTCGGAGGCGTAACTGTGGTGTCGTAGCCCCTGAAAGGGGGAGAGTACGCACATAGGGACATGGAGCAGAGAGCAAAAAGAATATGTAGAGAGTCAAGCATTGCGCGCGGTAGCGTTCAGTCGCAGGTTCCGCGTGCATCTCTCACGATTCGGCCATTATAACCGCGAGGTTGGCATGGCCATGGGAGGTGGTGGGTTGTCCCTATCTACTATCTAGCGAAACCACAGCCAAGGGAACGGGCTTGGGAGAATCAGCGGGGAAAGAAGACCCTGTTGAGCTTGACTCTAGTCTGGCATTGTAAGGAGACATGAGAGGTGTAGCATAAGTGGGAGATCGCGTTCGCGCGCGGTCGTCGCTGAAAAACCACTACTTTCATTGTTTCATTACTTACTCGGTTGGGCGGAAGCGGTGCGCGGTCGATCATATCGGCGGGCGTACGGTGTTTCGTTCCAAGCGTGCAGAGTGGCGACGTGGCGGCAACGCTCGTCGCCGTTTAGCTCCCGCGTGATCCGGTTCGAGGACACTGCCAGGCGGGGAGTTTGACTGGGGCGGTACATCTGTCAAAGAATAACGCAGGTGTCCTAAGGCCAGCTCAGCGAGGACAGAAACCTCGCGTGGAGCAAAAGGGCAAAAGCTGGCTTGATCCAGATGTTCAGTACGCATAGGGACTGCGAAAGCACGGCCTATCGATCCTTTAGTATAAAGAGTTTTTAGCAAGAGGTGCCAGAAAAGTTACCACAGGGATAACTGGCTTGTGGCAGCCAAGCGTTCATAGCGACGTTGCTTTTTGATCCTTCGATGTCGGCTCTTCCTATCATTGCGAAGCAAAATTCGCCAAGCGTTGGATTGTTCACCCATCAAAAGGGAACGTGAGCTGGGTTTAGACCGTCGTGAGACAGGTTAGTTTTACCCTACTGATGGCTCGTCGTTGCGATAGTAATACTGCTCAGTACGAGAGGAACCGCAGTTTCGGACATTTGGTTCATGCACTCGGCCGAGCGGCCGGTGGTGCGAAGCTACCATCCGCGGGATTATGCCTGAACGCCTCTAAGGCCGAAGCCAGCCTAGCCGAATCCGGCAAGGATATGCTCACTGTGGAGCCCCGAGGGTCGGGAGGCTCTAAACAATGTGACTTTACTAGTCGCGCTTCACTCTCGTGAGGCGCGACGTCGAAGCCCATTTGAATCGCAGAGATCGGCGCATACGGTTTTTAACACACGTGCACCACGGCTCTGAAGGTTCGAATTTACCTCAGTTCGATGTCGGGGCTCGGAATAGTCTGTAGACGACTTCCGTTCCTGGCGGGGTGTTGTGCTCGGTAGAGCAGCGTCGTGCTGCGATCTGTTGAGACTCGGCCCTACGCCAGGTGATTCGTCCGAGGACGGCTCTCTATCTCTATCTCTCCTTTCTGTTGTACAAAATTATACCATCACATTTTCATTATGTGACATTACACGAAGCTTATATCCACGCGCATATTACTACTTTTGTTCTGTTCACTCCCCCCCCCCCCCCCCCCCCTGTCTGCAAGTGGCGTGATCTCTTTTGAATTTAGCCTATTATTTTTATATTAAATTATATTATGTTTCTCTTTTACGCGCGGTTTTTCGATACACTTCTGTCAAATATTTTCGCAACTCGTCTCTCGTATTATTTATTGTACAATATCAAAATTATAAAATGTACAAATTAACTTTCGAATTACACAAATGTTGAAGATTGAAGGAATATTATTCATTTGAGTGAGCCGATCGAGAACTTCATTTCCCAGTTTCCTCCTACCTAACATATTATTATATTAAATTATATTTATATTGACAATGTTCATATTTTTTGAGGATTAATGTGCTATATCGACTTGATTTTTATTGATTTGACATTTTTATTTTATTTTATATAACGCTAACATGTCATGTATTTTTATTTTTATTTTTATATTCGCAATCCATTTTAATTTCTGTTTCTGTTTGACATACATAATTTAATATTTGACATAATAAGTTAAAAATAAAATTAATTATATTTACTGCAAAAATTGCTGTGCCCTGACACAGGGTTCATGTTGTAACCAGCATCTAGATTTAAGACATATTTATACACATGAATGCAATAAATGAATTGAATTGAGTTGAATTGAATTGAATTGAATTGAATTGAATTGAATTGAATTGAATTGAATTGAATTCCCAGCAGGAATTGAATTGAATTGAATTGAGTTGAATTGAGTTGAATTGAGTTGAATTGAGTTGAATTGAGTTGAATTGAGTTGAATTGAGTTGAATTGAGTTGAATTGAATTGAATTGAATTGAATTGAATTGAATTGAATTGAATTGAATTGAATTCCCAGCAGCAATTGAATTGAGTTGAATTGAGTTGAATTGAGTTGAATTGAGTTGAATTGAGTTGAATTGAATTGAATAAAGTTTAACGACTTCGCGTCGTATTGAATGGTGGGGTGGAATCATCGCCTTGTACTGGAAAGTTTTCGTTTAATTAGTAGGTTCAAGTTTTTATTTTTTATTTTTATTGTTACCACTTATAAACGACATCGCTTTGGTTCTAAGTGGTCATTAAAAAAAAAACCATTTATTTATTATGGTAGGTTATTTAGATAGGATCTGGTAGAACATGTTTAAAAGCAATTGTAACTGCTGATTTATGTACCCAAATTTATATTCATAATAAAAATTATTTCAATACATTCATTCATTCATTCATTATTATTATTTTATATCATTGTTTTTCTCAGCTTCAAGCTGGTATTTGAATGTCTGTTACGGGCTGTGCCAAGTATCAGATTTCATTTTATATTTATGTGTTAGTTATGTCGTCTTGAAGAAAACGCCTAACAATCCTACTAGTATTTAATATAGCGGCTTTTTGCATTGTAATATATGTATATTCCGGTATATCTAGTAATTTGAAGCTATGGAACAAATGTTTGGGTATAACTCCTGTGCTAGAGAGTACCAGTGGCACGATGTACACTTTATGCAGTCTCCAGATTCTTAATAGCTCTTCTTTTAATTCAGAGTATTTATTTATTTTGTCTGATATGGTCTTTAGGAGGTTGTGAGTGCCTGGTATAGCGATGTCAATTAGATACGCAATTTTTTTCAACTTATCTACCATCGTGATGTCGGGTCTATTACAGTGTACTGTTTTGTCAATTAATATTATTATTATTATGTATTTTTATATTTTTTTTCTCAGCTAAAAGCTGGTCAAAAGTAAGTTACGGGCTTTGCCAAGTAACAGACTTATATTATGTGTGTAGTGTTGTCGTCTTGTAGAAAGCGGCGAACTTTTATTATTATTATTATTATTGTATAATTAAATTTCAATGAAAATCAACCACTGATAAAAAAAAAAACAAAAAATCATAATCCACACATGTCTCTTCCCCCCCCCCCCCCCCCCCCCCCCGTGCTTAGTAAATCCCTACGCGGCCGTTACTTCTTCAACCGCGCGAGCGCGCGCGCCGCCGCAACCCAGCCAGCCTACCAGCCACAAAATATTTTTTCTATTTACCATAATACATTGTTAAATACATGTTAGTTAGTTAGTTTAGTTTAGTTTAGTTTTGTAAAATATGTAGCCACATACGGGGGGATAATTCATACACATAATAAAATTGTATAGATAGATAGATTTTTTTTTTTTTTTTTTTTTTATACAATTAGATGACAAACAAGCTGACGGCCCACCTGGTGGTAAGCGGTTACCGCCGCCTATAGACACCTACAATAACAAGGAAAAGCACTTGATATTGCAGGTGCGCTGTCATCCTGAGGCCTAAGATGAAATGCCGTCCATGCCCAGTAATTACACTGGCTGGCTACCTTTCCCTTCAATCCGAAACACAGCGAACCGTTTCACGGCGACCCTACATATGGGTCTACCACCTAGTAATAAATAACCAACCTACCAATAATAAGTGACAGTTATCAGTGTCTCGCTTTGGATGCGAGCTAATATAGCTTGGTATATTATTATTACAATAACAACAAAAGATGATGATTGGATATGAAATTTATTAATTTGTCAAGGCACTTTTGTGTAAGTACCTAACTTATTTTTTATAACACTAGAATTGAATTTACTATGAATCACCTATAGTATTGATTCTCAATAGACGTAGTGTCAGCAAAATATTCATTATGTTTTTTTTTTTAAAGCAAAATATTCATTATGTTTTTTTTTTTAAACAAAAAAAGGTTTATTTGAACAGTACTTTTTTTTTAGGTACTGTTTTATTTAATAATTGTATCTGTGTATCTGTGTATCTGTGTGTCTGTCTGTGGGGCATCGTAGCGCCTAAACGAATGGACCGATTTTGATTCGGTTTTTTTTTGTTTGAAAGCTGATGTGCCTACGAGATGGTTCTTAGCGATATATATATTATTATATAATTTATGAAGATCAGTTCAGGCGTTTGATGACTACTATCAGCTCATGATATATACATGATAATAGGGTTTTACTAACTTTTACACATCCGATTGATTTGAAATTTCGTGTACTGTCACTTTGGTGACATTCCCATGACATACTATCCTTGAGCTGATCCTATACCATCAAAAAGTCTACGAAATGCTTAATTCTTCAGAAACTTACAGCAGATATAACGTGTTTGGACTCTTATGAATAGTCTTAATGAGATGGTGTTAGATAGATGATTGATGAATGACGCGCCGGGGGTTACTTAAAATTTTAAATTTTGCAATTATTTTAGTTTGTCCATTTTAAATTTGTAAATATGCATTTTTCATTTAATTTTTTTCATAGCTAGGATATTATAACCCCGCCTGCCTGCCTGCCTGCCTGCCTGCCTGCCTGCCTGCCTGCCTGCCTGCCTGCCTGCCTGCCTGCCTGCCTGCCTGCCTGCCTGCCTGCCTGCCTGCCTGCCTGCCTGCCTGTGTGTAAGGTATGTACATATTTGTTACTTGTTTTGTTTGTTTTTGTACTTAGATATAAATGTGTTTTTAATAAATCGATTATATAAATTACGCGTTTAAATCTATTTACATGAACAGCGCCATCTATCCATGAGACACGAATAAAAAAATCTTGAAAGTGAGTTTCAATAAGCATAATGATGATTAACGAAGAAACATTTGTTCTATATTTTAGATTTTGTGACCACAGACAGCGTAGTCGTTTAGTTTTTTAATTACAGTTTAACTATTTTTCTACTGGAAATTAGGGATGTTAATCAATAATCGATTACATTATTATATTATGATGGTGGACTTTTATTAAATTTATTGTATAAATTACGCGTTTAAATCGATTTGTGTAAACAGCGCCATCTATGAGATTCGGATGACAAAAACTTGAAAGTGAGTTTCAATAAGCTTAATGATGATTAACGAAGAAACATTTGTTCTATATTTTAGATTTTGAGACCACAGCGTAGTCGTTTAGTTGTTCAGTTACCGTTTTAACTATTTGTCTACTGGAAATTAGGGATGTTAATCAATAATCGATTTTTATTTAAATCGATTATTATCGATTGATAGTAATCTATTTTTTATTTTAATCGATTATTATATTCTGATGATCGATTTTTAATAAATTGATTAATTAAAGAAATAAGAAATAGTCCCTTTTACGAATTGGCCATTTTTAACCGACTTCAAAAAAGAAGGAGTTTATATGTTCCACTGGGTTTTCTTTTTTAACCGACTTCAAAAACGAGGAGCTTCTCAATTCGGCCGGTATGTGTTTTTTTTTTTTCTTTGTTTTTCTATGTATGTACACCGATTACGCCGAGATGACTGATCCGATTTACGTGATTCTTTTTTTGTTCGATGCGCAATAGCTGCCATTTGGTCCCATAAAAATTTTTTTTTCAAAAACAGTTGGGTACTTTGGTTTTATATTTAAAAAAAACTGAAATTATGAAATCATCTACATAAGCGAAATTGCGATTTTTTGCTTTTCCAATGACTTTTTAGTGAAACGATACGATAGTGGGAAACAATATAAGTTGACGGTCACCCATCTAGCTTCGACCGTAGAAAGTTATCACTAAAAATTGTGAAAAAAAAATTTTAAACAAAAAAATAAAACCGACTTCAAAGTTAAACTTAAAGTGAGTTTCAATAAACTTATTGATGATTAACGATGGTAAGATTTGTTTTTATTATATTTAATTTTTTGAGAACGTGACGTTAGTCGTTTAGTTGTTTGATTATCGTATTAACTATTTTATTTTAAAACTAGTCGCAGATGTAAAATAGTACTAATAGGACATTAGGGATGTTGAATCTTTAAGGAAGATTAATTAAAGTTTTAGATACCGCCCTAGTTCTAACCGTAAATATGTCATCTAGCGATCCGCCGACGTTGTTAGATGGAGGGATGTTAATCTGATAATCGATATTTAATAAATTGATTAACTAAATTATGCGTTTAAATCGATTTTCATAAGTCAGCGCCCCATCTATCCGAAACATATGAAAAGCACTGAAAGATAGTACTATAAGGACATTAGGTATGTTAGTAAATAATCGATTTTTATCTTAATCTATTATTATTTTCTGATAATAGATATTTAATAAATTGATTAAATAAATTACGCGTTTAAATCGATTTTCATTAGACGACGACTTGCACAAAACGCGAGAGACAAAAACCCGGTATTCGAGAGGTTCCACCGCCACTGTAAATGTACAAAAAATTTTAAACAAAAATTAAAACCGACTTCAAAAAACTGAAAAGGATGAAATAATTAAATTTAATTAGGTAGTCATCCCCTAGAAACATATTTTTGGAGTCGGTGCTTTACTTTCTATTGTTTTTGGAAACCACTTAGCACCAACTCCAAAAATATGTTTCTAGGGGATGACTACCTACTTAAATTTAATTATTTCATCCTTTTCAGTTTTTTGAAGTCGGTTTTAATTTTTGTTTAAATTTTTTTTGTCACAATTTTTAGTGATATCTAACTTTCTACGGTCGAAGCTAGATGGGTGACCGTCAACTTATATTGTTTCCTACTATCGTATCGTTTCACTAAAAAGTCATTGGAAAAGCAAAAATTCGCAATTTCGCTTATGTAGATGATTTCATAATTTCAGTTTTTTTTTAATTTAAAACCAAAGTACCCAACTGTTTTTGAAAAAATTTTTATGGGACCAAATGGCAGCTATTTCAAATAGAATAAAAAAAGAATCACGTAAATCGGATCAGTAATCTCGGCGTAATCGGTGTACATACATAGAAAAAAAAAACATACCGGCCGAATTGAGAACCTCCTCGTTTTTGAAGTCGGTTAAAAATAACATAAGCATGCGACGACCGTATTTGCCGTAGTATTATAACTTCGGTAAATACGCCGCGCACAATAATCGACACCTGACACGGACGTGAAAATGTGAGACATAAACACACACAATCATAAGTCCGTATGTCGGCAAAGTTCAAAATTAACACACACAATGAGGTGGGTGGAAGCGTTCATTTGTGCTGTGCACAATAAACACACACACACACGCACACGCACACGCACACACGCGTGTGTGTGTGTGTGTGTAATATTTTTACAAACTATCAGACTCTAATACACATACGTGTGTGTAATATTTTTACAAACTATAAAGAGACAAAACCACAACGTGTGCGTTGTGTTATTTTTGTCACTTTTTAAACACTCTATTACACATACGTGTGTGTAATATTTTTACAAACTATCAGACTCTAATACAGATACTTGTGTGCAATATATTTTTTTTACTTTTTAAACACTCTATTACACATACGTGTGTGTAATATTTTTACAAACTATAAAAACTCTAATACACACATACGTGTGTGTAATATTTTTACAAACTATAAGACTCTAATACACATACGTGTGTGTAATATTTCATTTTCATAAGTCAGCGCCCGATCTATCCGAAACATATGAAAAGGACTGAAATACAGTACTATTAGGACATTAGGGACGTTAATAAATAATCGATTTTTATCTTAATCTATTATTATTTTCTGATAAATGATATTTAATAAATTGATTAACTAAATTACGCGTTTAAATCGATTTTCATAAGTCAGCGCCCCATCTATCCGAAACAGATGAAAAGCACTGAAAGATTAGTACTATAAGGACATTAGGGATGTTAGTAAATAATCGATTTTTATCTTAATCGATTATTATTTTCTGATAATCGATATTTAATAAATTGATTAAATAAATTACGCGTTTAAATCGATTTTCATAAGTCAGCGCCCGATCTATTCGAAACAGATGAAAATCACTGAAAGATTAGTACTATAAGGACATTAGGGATGTTAGTAAATAATCGATTTTTATCTTAATCGATTATTATTTTCTGATAATCGATATTTAATGAATTGATTAAATAAATTACGCGTTTAAATCGATTTTCATAAGTCAGCGCCCGATCTATTCGAAACAGATGAAAATCACTGAAAGATTAGTACTATAAGGACATTAGGGATGTTAGTAAATAATCGATTTTTATCTTAATCTATTATTATTTTCTGATAATCGATATTTAATAAATTGATTAAATAAATTACGCGTTTAAATCGATTTTCATAAGTCAGCGCCCGATCTATTCGAAACAGATGAAAATCACTGAAAGATTAGTACTATAAGGACATTAGGGATGTTAGTAAATAATCGATTTTTATCTTAATCGATTATTATTTTCTGATAATCGATATTTAATGAATTGATTAAATAAATTACGCGTTTAAATCGATTTTCATAAGTCAGCGCCCGATCTATTCGAAACAGATGAAAATCACTGAAAGATTAGTACTATAAGGACATTAGGGATGTTAGTAAATAATCGATTTTTATCTTAATCGATTATTATTTTCTGATAATCGATATTTAATGAATTGATTAAATAAATTACGCGTTTAAATCGATTTTCATAAGTCAGCGCCCGATCTATTCGAAACAGATGAAAATCACTGAAAGATTAGTACTATAAGGACATTAGGGATGTTAGTAAATAATCGATTTTTATCTTAATCTATTATTATTTTCTGATAATCGATATTTAATAAATTGATTAAATAAATTACGCGTTTAAATCGATTTTCATAAGTCAGCGCCCGATCTATTCGAAACAGATGAAAATCACTGAAAGATTAGTACTATAAGGACATTAGGGATGTTAGTAAATAATCGATTTTTATCTTAATCGATTATTATTTTCTGATAATCGATATTTAATGAATTGATTAAATAAATTACGCGTTTAAATCGATTTTCATAAGTCAGCGCCCGATCTATTCGAAACAGATGAAAATCACTGAAAGATTAGTACTATAAGGACATTAGGGATGTTAGTAAATAATCGATTTTTATCTTAATCGATTATTATTTTCTGATAATCGATATTTAATGAATTGATTAAATAAATTACGCGTTTAAATCGATTTTCATAAGTCAGCGCCCGATCTATTCGAAACAGATGAAAAGCACTTAAACATAATCGATTTTTATCTTAATCGATTATTATTTTCTGATAATCGATATTTAATGAATTAATTATATATTATATTAGAACCGTTCAGGGGTAAACCTGCGAAACTCGAATGAACGAACGGAGAGATTCACCGTCACTCCGCGGCGTTCGCGCGCTCGTGCACGATGCGACGCGTGCTCGTGTGCTCACCCCGTGTGTGTGCTCGTGCCGCGGCGCACTGCCGTCGCGTGTCTACGCCCGTGGACGGCGTGCACTTCTCTCTCAGTAATGCATCGCGACCCGTTCGATGTCGGCCTAAGCGTTTACAGTCCGCGGGAGCCCGTGGTGTCGCTACCAGTGGTGACACTGGTCGTGGCGTCCGGACCGTGACGTTCGCCGGCCGTCCGTCGGACGGTATCAACAATGAAACGCGCACGCGTGCGTGTATGTATGTATATGCTATACGCGTCCGGCCCGACGCAAGGTCGCGTCTTCCGCCGGGGTCCTGCCGTTGTGCGGACCTCCGGCGGTGCGCGCCTGATGTCGCCGCCGTGCCAGTCTCGGACTGTGCGCGTCTCTGTCTGCGATGATTCAGTTTCGGGCACTCGCAGGACCCGTCTTGAAACACGGACCAAGGAGTCTAGCATGTGTGCGAGTCATTGAGATTTTTTGCGTTAAACTGAAAGGCACAACGAAAGTGAAGGCGCGCGCGCGCTCGCTCGCCGAGCGTGCGTGCGCTCAGGGAGGATGGAGTGCCGACACTGAGTGTCGCTCTCTCGCACTCCCGAGGCGTCTCGTCTCCAATCTGTGAGTGTAGGCGCGCTCTGAGCGCAGATGCTGGGACCCGAAAGATGGTGAACTATGCCTGGTCAGGTCGAAGTCAGGGGAAACCCTGATGGAGGACCGTAGCGATTCTGACGTGCAAATCGATCGTCGGAACTGGGTATAGGGGCGAAAGACTAATCGAACCATCTAGTAGCTGGTTCCGTCCGAAGTTTCCCTCAGGATAGCTGGCGTCGATGTGTGAACAGTCTCATCCGGTAAAGCGAATGATTAGAGGCATTGGGGCCGAAACGACCTCAACCTATTCTCAAACTTTAAATGGGTGAGAACTCCGGCTTACTCGAACGATGAAGCCGGAGATCTGATGACGGTGCCAAGTGGGCCAATTTTGGTAAGCAGAACTGGCGCTGTGGGATGAACCAAACGTAGTGTTAAGGCGCCTAAAAAACGCTCATGGGACACCATGAAAGGCGTTGGTCGCTCATGACAGCAGGACGGTGGCCATGGAAGTCGGAATCCGCTAAGGAGTGTGCAACGACTCACCTGCCGAAGCAACCAGCCCTGAAAATGGATGGCGCTGAAGCGTTTTGCCTATACACTACCGTTACGGGCATGTGAGACGTGTGTGCGCGCGCGCTTGCGTGCGTGTGTATGTCATTAGGCCGTAACGAGTAGGACGTGCGCGGCGGAGAGCGCAGAAGGGTCTGGGCGTGAGCCCGCCTGGAGCCTCCGTCGGTGCAGATCTTGGTGGTAGTAGCAAATACTCCAGCGAGGCCCTGGAGGACTGACGTGGAGAAGGGTTTCGCGTGAACAGTAGTTGCTCGCGAGTCAGTCGATCCTAAGCTCAAGGAGAGATCTTATGTCGATGCGGCGTGTTTACTATATGTATGTATGTGTATATATTTATAAATAACGCCCTCCGAGCGAAAGGGAATCCGGTTCCTATTCCGGAACCCGGCAGCGGAACCGTTTCAATAATCGTTCCCTCTTGTGTGAAAAGCGCTCGAGTGTTCGACGGGGTAACCCAAAGTGGCCTGAAGACGCCGCCGGGAGGTCCGGGAAGAGTTTTCTTTTCTGCCTGAGCGTTCGAGTTCCATGGAATCCTATAGAAGGGAGATATGGTTCGGAACGCGAAGAGCACCGCATTTGCGGCGGTGTCCGGATACTCTCTGCGGACCTTGAAAATTCAGGTGAGGGATGTACGCGGAGTAGTCGCGCCGGTTCGTACCCATATCCGCAGCAGGTCTCCAAGGTGAAGAGCCTCTAGTCGATAGAATAATGTAGGTAAGGGAAGTCGGCAAATTGGATCCGTAACTTCGGAATAAGGATTGGCTCTGAGGACCGGGGCGTGTCGGGTTTGGACGGGAAGCGGATGCGGCCGGTGCCGGGCCTGGTCGATGCCTCGCGCTCTGGCGGCGGCGGCGCATGTTCGGCGCGCGCGCGTCAGCGTGCGTGTCCGGGTGTGTGTTGGTGTCTCGGGGTGTGTGGGCTGAATCCGGACCCGCGTTCCGGCCTTCCGCGGATCTTCCTAGCCGTAAGGCCGTGTCGGTCTCGTCTAGTGCGCGATCGGCGCGGTTCTGTACGACCGCCGTTCAACGGTCAGCTCAGAACTGGCACGGACAAGGGGAATCCGACTGTCTAATTAAAACAAAGCATTGCGATGGCCCTCGCGGGTGTTGACGCAATGTGATTTCTGCCCAGTGCTCTGAATGTCAACGTGAAGAAATTCAAGCAAGCGCGGGTAAACGGCGGGAGTAACTATGACTCTCTTAAGGTAGCCAAATGCCTCGTCATCTAATTAGTGACGCGCATGAATGGATTAACGAGATTCCCACTGTCCCTATCTACTACTCCGGCGGCGACCGTCGTAGCGTTCGGACGTGCCATCGGTCGCTCCCGCGTAGAAATTTTTATTTCACTTGATTTTTCGCCATTTTCTTTTGGGAAATTCGTTATATTGATAAGAACAGCTATAAAAACAGTTATTTATTCCATGTGTGTTAATTAATAAACAGAAAGTGACTGATTTCAGTGTATATGTGTTTGTGATGTGCCAACAATGTATATGGATTTTAAACCCCCTTTACACCCCGTGTTAGGGGTGTTTGTTCCAGGACAGGACCTGTAAAGTGCTCAGGACACCCTTTTATTACTTTTTGTTTACTTCTAAACTGTATTTCTATGTGTTTCTGTGTAATTTTTAGGCTAAGCACGTGCTGCATACTTTTATAGGTTAGTTTAGGTTAAGTTGCGTGCCGACCGCGTGGTATTTGCGACCGCGTGGTTTTTGACACTTAAGTGACAGTGACAGTGACAGTGACAGCTGGCTTTTGCGTTCCATTTCGTGTAAACATCGTGTTACATGAAGTTGTTCGCCACCGTGTAAACTTGTACAGACCGGCATCCAACTTAGACATAATAATATGAGCGAGGACAATGGCACTAGCCCGAAGGGCTTCACCCCGACGCGGCAGTTGCAGCGGTCTCCACCGCTGGCGACGCCGCGCACCACGAGCAGCAAGAGGCCTGTCCCCTCGCCGGAGAGCATCCCGGCCCAGCGGCCCAAGGTGGCACCGCCGCCTAGGCCGAAGGGGAAGGCCTCCACGAGCGGGACGGGCACCCCACCAGTTGGCGGGATCCTGACGTCGGAGCCGGCGCCTGAACGGGCGCGGCCCGAGTCTCTGCAGGAGGAAGAGGTGGAGGCGAGCGGCAGCGACTCGCGCCTGGCTACCATGTCCCGGCTGGAAATGCTGGACAAGGTCCGGGCTGCGGTCGCGGGAATTTCAGGGGTCGCTTCGGGCCAAGGCTCGAAGCTCAACAAGGGCGACGTTGGCAAGATCTCCGGGCTCGGGTCAGATATCCTGACCTATTTTGGCGCGCTGGGCATGATGCTCGGCGAAGCCGAAACCAAGGTTGCGGTGCTGGAGAGGAGGGTTGCGGAGCTGGAGGCGGCCGGACCTGCTGCTGCTGCTGCGAGTGTGATCCAGGGCGGTGGAGCTGCCTCAAGCTCTCAGGGCGGCAGCTATGCATCCATGCTGCGGATGCCGAGGACTCAGCAGTCGCAGCAACAGCAACAACACTTCGTCCCGACGGCCAGCGGCCCAATGCTGGCCATCTACCCCACGGAGACAACGGAGGGCGCGTCTGCAGAGTCCACCAAGGCAGCCATCAAAAAGCTCGTCGACCCAACGGCGATGCAGGCCCAGGTCCAGGCTGTCAGGAAGGTTGGGAATGCAGGGATTATTATACGGACCACGACGGCGGACGCGGCGGAGCGCATCCGGAAGGCGGTGCCCCCCACGTACAGGGTGGCTGAGCCGAGGCAGCGGCGCCCGTTGGTTGCGCTGCGGGGCTTCGGCTCCGACGTGACCTACGAGGAGGTGGTCGAGGGTCTGGCGGGGCAAAACTTTGAGGGTCAGTGGACTAAGGAGCGGCTGCGCGACGAAGTGAAGCTGGCCTTCAAGAAGTCCTGGAAAGGCAGTGGTAGAACTACAGTGGTGCTCTCCTGCTCGGCGAGCGGCCGGGACGCCCTGGTCGGACGAGACCGGCTGTTCATCGGCTGGGACGTGATTGAGCCGTCGGACTACGTGGACGTCACCTGCTGTCAGAAGTGCCAGCAGTACGGGCACCCGGCCAAGTACTGCAGGGCTGACACAGAAATCTGCGGCAAGTGTGGCGAACCCGGCCACACGAGGGACGGCTGCAAGGCTGCGGCGCCGTGCTGCGCTACATGCAAGCGGTTCCGACGCGGCGGTTACCTGGACCACCGGACGGCGGGCCGCGACTGCCCGGCGCGGCAGAGTGCAGAGGCGAGGGCTGTGCAGTCGACGGCCTATTAAATAATATAAACGTTGGACAGCTAAACGTCGGTGGTGGCGAGCTGGCTATGAGGGAGTTGCCTGCCGTCGCCGGGGAGCTCGGCCTGGACCTTGTTCTTGTCCAAGAACAGTACTCCACGGCCGAGTCCCTCGCCTGCGGTGGGCCCACCCTCCTCGAGTGGGAGCCTGGCTCTAAGGCGGGCATCTTGGTGCTGACCGGCGCTCCGGTCGTCTTTCTTAGGCATCTAAGCAATAAACACTGTTGTGTTGCGAAAGTGAGTGACTTATTCGTGGTGTCGGCTTATTTCAAGTATTCTGACGATGTTAGGGGCCACCTGGAACATCTCAGTGTGGTCCTGGACGCCCTGCGAGGTGGCAAAGTGGTGATCGGTGTGGACTCAAACGCTCATTCGCCCCTCTGGTTTTGCGAGAGGAGGCAATACAGCGGTCGCGGTCCAGAGGTGGAGCATCGACGCAGGGAGGTGGAGGGCCTGATCCTAGCACGGGACCTCGTCATTATCAATTTGGAGGGGCAGCCACACACTTTTTGCACCGTTAACGGCCAGTCCAACGTGGACCTCACGTTGACTACGAGGGGTGTGCAGGTGTGCAACTGGACCGTTCACCGGGACGCAAGTACCAGCGACCACCGGATTATTAGTTTCACCGTATGCAACAACAGACCGACGTGCGCCGAGCCAGTGAAGGAGCCGACGAGTTACCGGGACCGAGAAGTGAACTGGGACCTTTTTCGCGGGCGAATCCACGAGAGAATGGGGTACCTTCAGGTCCACAAGCCTGCTGGTCAAGTGTGCGAGGACTTCACCGGCATTATCGTCCGCACTGCCCGCGACACATTGCGTGCCAAGGGTAAGCGGAAGGTAGCCGGTTATGAATGGTGGACAAGGGAGCTAGATGATGTAAGAAAGGAACATGGTGCGGCCAGACGACGCTGGCAAAGGGCGAAGCGAAAGGGAGACAGGTTCGCAGAGATAGAGCGGGACGCCTTCCATGCTGTCCGAGCGCGATACCGTAAGATGATGGAGGGGGCGCAGCTCGCGTTCTTTAGGCGGGTCGCTGAGGTTGGGAACGACGATCCGTGGGGCAATGCCTACCGGGTAGCTAGCGGGAGGCTTAGGCCCCCCGCTAACGTAATCGTCGGGACCAAGTACGCCCAGGGACACGCCGACAACCTCGACGATGCCATGCGCTGCCTTGTGAACACCTTGTGTCCTGACGACGATCCGTCCAAGGACACTCGGTATCACAGGCAAGTGCGGTTTTTGGCGTTGGCGAGCCCATCGGGGCGAGATGCGCCCCCTCTAGGCGTCGAGCAGCTGCGAAGGATAGTTAGGGAGTTGCCCAACACTGCACCGGGGATCGACGGCATTAGCGCCAGGATTGTGAAGCATGTATGGGAGGCTGCACCGGTGGAATTCCATCATGTGTATGCCAAGTGCGTAAGGGAGGGAGTATTCCCCGAGGTATGGAAGACTGGACGGCTGATTGTGCTGCCGAAAGGGAATGATAAGCCACTTTCGGATCCGAAAGCGTATCGTCCGATCACGCTCCTGCCGGTCCTTGGCAAGATTCTTGAGCGGGTTCTGTTGCACTGCGCTCCGCAGATTGCAGGTAGTATTAGTAGCTTACAGCATGGATTTAGTCGCGGTCGTTCGACAGTGTCGGCCCTTCAGACCATAATAAGCACAGCGGCGAACAGTGATGCTGCCTATTGTCAGGCAGTGTTTCTGGACATCTCCGGGGCCTTCGACAACGCGTGGTGGCCTATGATGTTGGTAAAGGCGAAGAGAGGGGGCTGCCCACCCAACATCTATAGCCTGCTCACAAGCTACTTTGCCGGGCGCAAAGTAGGTTTCTTTGTGGGCGACAGCGTGCTGTGGAAGACCTCGACGATGGGCTGTCCGCAAGGCTCCGTTCTGGGGCCGACTCTGTGGAACGTTCTCATGGACGACATGTTGCGTCTGCCGACACCAGGGGGGGTTAGCATGGTGGCGTACGCAGATGACGTGACGATTCTGATAGAGGCCAATTCGAGAGCGCGCATCGAGGCTCTTGCCTCTGCGGTACTGGAGCTCATTGACGGCTGGGGAGTCCGTAATCGACTTGAATTTTCTCCTTCGAAGTCGGTTACCATGACGATGAAGGGAAAATTCAAGAGACCCCCAGTCATTAAACTCCGCGGGGCTTCTATCAGGAGTGTCACGTCCACCACTGTACTCGGCGTCACACTTGACTCCAGCTTGTCATTCGCTCAGCACGCGTTAGGCATCGGTGAGAGGGCAGCAAAATGTTTTGGGAAGATGTCTCGAGTCTCCGCGTCCTCCTGGGGGATACGGTATCCCGGCTTGAGAACTCTATACCAAGGGACGTTTGTTGCCACCCTGACCTATGCAGCGTCTATCTGGAGCCATCGGGTCGGCTTGTATGTGTGCCGAAGCGCAGTACTTCGTACCCAGCGCCCGGCCCTCATCCTGCTGACTAAGGCCTACAGATCGACTAGCACTGCGGCTTTGCCGGTGCTGGCCGGGGTCCTGCCGGCCGATTTGGAGGTTCGTCGTGCGGGGTTGGTTGAAAGAGCTCGTCAGGACTTGCCGAAGACTGAGCTGGGCAGACGTAAGCGCGGTATATGGGCTGAGGTGGTGGATGAATGGCAGAAAAGATGGGACGAAGAGACGAAAGGTAGGGAGCTGTATCGATTCTTCCCGAATGTGGCGGTCAGACTCGGCTCACGCTGGGTCGTGCCGGACTACCAGACTTCGCAGCTGCTCACCGGCCACGGATGCTTCAGGAAGAGACTGTATGATATGACTCTGGCAGATGAGAGTATGTGTGAGTGCGGGAATGCTGAGGAGGACATTCACCACGTCTTGTGGGAATGTCCGCTGTATGAGGACCTGCGTGTGAACATGATGGATGGGATAAGCCGCGAATCGGAAGGTCCTGTTCACTACGTGGACCTGGTAAGCTCAGAGGCGAACTTCGGGAGGCTGCGGGAGTTCGCGCACCAGTGGCACAAGAGGCGGAGCAGGCTGGAGAGGGAGTTACAGCAGGGAGGAGCTGGGAGCTCGTCGTCGGAGGCGTAACTGTGGTGTCGTAGCCCCTGAAAGGGGGAGAGTACGCACATAGGGACATGGAGCAGAGAGCAAAAAGAATATGTAGAGAGTCAAGCATTGCGCGCGGTAGCGTTCAGTCGCAGGTTCCGCGTGCATCTCTCACGATTCGGCCATTATAACCGCGAGGTTGGCATGGCCATGGGAGGTGGTGGGTTGTCCCTATCTACTATCTAGCGAAACCACAGCCAAGGGAACGGGCTTGGGAGAATCAGCGGGGAAAGAAGACCCTGTTGAGCTTGACTCTAGTCTGGCATTGTAAGGAGACATGAGAGGTGTAGCATAAGTGGGAGATCGCGTTCGCGCGCGGTCGTCGCTGAAAAACCACTACTTTCATTGTTTCATTACTTACTCGGTTGGGCGGAAGCGGTGCGCGGTCGATCATATCGGCGGGCGTACGGTGTTTCGTTCCAAGCGTGCAGAGTGGCGACGTGGCGGCAACGCTCGTCGCCGTTTAGCTCCCGCGTGATCCGGTTCGAGGACACTGCCAGGCGGGGAGTTTGACTGGGGCGGTACATCTGTCAAAGAATAACGCAGGTGTCCTAAGGCCAGCTCAGCGAGGACAGAAACCTCGCGTGGAGCAAAAGGGCAAAAGCTGGCTTGATCCAGATGTTCAGTACGCATAGGGACTGCGAAAGCACGGCCTATCGATCCTTTAGTATAAAGAGTTTTTAGCAAGAGGTGCCAGAAAAGTTACCACAGGGATAACTGGCTTGTGGCAGCCAAGCGTTCATAGCGACGTTGCTTTTTGATCCTTCGATGTCGGCTCTTCCTATCATTGCGAAGCAAAATTCGCCAAGCGTTGGATTGTTCACCCATCAAAAGGGAACGTGAGCTGGGTTTAGACCGTCGTGAGACAGGTTAGTTTTACCCTACTGATGGCTCGTCGTTGCGATAGTAATACTGCTCAGTACGAGAGGAACCGCAGTTTCGGACATTTGGTTCATGCACTCGGCCGAGCGGCCGGTGGTGCGAAGCTACCATCCGCGGGATTATGCCTGAACGCCTCTAAGGCCGAAGCCAGCCTAGCCGAATCCGGCAAGGATATGCTCACTGTGGAGCCCCGAGGGTCGGGAGGCTCTAAACAATGTGACTTTACTAGTCGCGCTTCACTCTCGTGAGGCGCGACGTCGAAGCCCATTTGAATCGCAGAGATCGGCGCATACGGTTTTTAACACACGTGCACCACGGCTCTGAAGGTTCGAATTTACCTCAGTTCGATGTCGGGGCTCGGAATAGTCTGTAGACGACTTCCGTTCCTGGCGGGGTGTTGTGCTCGGTAGAGCAGCGTCGTGCTGCGATCTGTTGAGACTCGGCCCTACGCCAGGTGATTCGTCCGAGGACGGCTCTCTATCTCTATCTCTCCTTTCTGTTGTACAAAATTATACCATCACATTTTCATTATGTGACATTACACGAAGCTTATATCCACGCGCATATTACTACTTTTGTTCTGTTCACTTCCCCCCCTGTCTGCAAGTGGCGTGATCTCTTTTGAATTTAGCCTATTATTTTTATATTAAATTATATTATGTTTCTCTTTTACGCGCGGTTTTTCGATACACTTCTGTCAAATATTTTCGCAACTCGTCTCTCGTATTATTTATTGTACAATATCAAAATTATAAAATGTACAAATTAACTTTCGAATTACACAAATGTTGAAGATTGAAGGAACTTTAATTTACATTTGAGTGAGCCGATCGAGAACTTCATTTCCCAGTTTCCTCCTACCTAACATATTATTATATTAAATTATATTTATATTGACAATGTTCATATTTTTTAAGGATTAATGTGCTATATCGACTTGATTTTTATTGATTTGACATTTTTATTTTATTTTATATAACGCTAACATGTCATGTATTTTTATTTTTATTTTTATATTCGCAATCCATTTTAATTTCTGTTTCTGTTTGACATACATAATTTAATATTTGACATAATAAGTTAAAAATAAAATTAATTATATTTACTGCAAAAATTGCTGTGCCCTGACACAGGGTTCATGTTGTAACCAGCATCTAGATTTAAGACATATTTATACACATGAATGCAATAAATGAATTGAATTGAGTTGAATTGAATTGAATTGAATTGAATTGAATTGAATTGAATTGAATTGAATTGAATTGAATTGAATTGAATTGAATTGAATTGAATTGAATTGAATTGAATTGAATTGAATTGAATTGAATTGAATTCCCAGCAGCAATTGAATTGAATTGAATTGAATTGAGTTGAATTGAGTTGAATTGAGTTGAATTGAATTGAATTGAATTGAATTGAATTGAATTGAATTGAATTGAATTGAATTCCCAGCAGCAATTGAATTGAGTTGAATTGAGTTGAATTGAGTTGAATTGAGTTGAATTGAGTTGAATTGAGTTGAATTGAGTTGAATTGAGTTGAATTGAGTTGAATTGAGTTGAATTGAATTGAATAAAGTTTAACGACTTCGCGTCGTATTGAATGGTGGGGTGGAATCATCGCCTTGTACTGGAAAGTTTTCGTTTAATTAGTAGGTTCAAGTTTTTATTTTTTATTTTTATTGTTACCACTTATAAACGACATCGCTTTGGTTCTAAGTGGTCATTAAAAAAAAAACCATTTATTTATTATGGTAGGTTATTTAGATAGGATCTGGTAGAACATGTTTAAAAGCAATTGTAACTGCTGATTTATGTACCCAAATTTATATTCATAATAAAAATTATTTCAATACATTCATTCATTCATTATTATTATTTTATATCATTGTTTTTCTCAGCTTCAAGCTGGTATTTGAATGTCTGTTACGGGCTGTGCCAAGTATCAGATTTCATTTTATATTTATGTGTTAGTTATGTCGTCTTGAAGAAAACGCCTAACAATCCTACTAGTATTTAATATAGCGGCTTTTTGCATTGTAATATATGTATATTCCGGTATATCTAGTAATTTGAAGCTATGGAACAAATGTTTGGGTATAACTCCTGTGCTAGAGAGTACCAGTGGCACGATGTACACTTTATCCAGTCTCCAGATTCTTAATAGCTCTTCTTTTAATTCAGAGTATTTATTTATTTTGTCTGATATGGTCTTTAGGAGGTTGTGAGTGCCTGGTATAGCGATGTCAATTAGATACGCAATTTTTTTCAACTTATCTACCATCGTGATGTCGGGTCTATTACAGTGTACTGTTTTGTCAATTAATATTATTATTATTATGTATTTTTATATTTTTTTTCTCAGCTAAAAGCTGGTCAAAAGTAAGTTACGGGCTTTGCCAAGTAACAGACTTATATTATGTGTGTAGTGTTGTCGTCTTGTAGAAAGCGGCGAACTTTTATTATTATTATTATTATTATTATTATTATTATTATTATTGTATAATTAAATTTCAATGAAAATCAACCACTGATAAAAAAAAAACACAAAAAATCATAATCCACACATGTCTCTTCCCCCCCCGTGCTTAGTAAATCCCTACGCGGCCGTTACTTCTTCAACCGCGCGAGCGCGCGCGCCGCCGCAACCCAGCCAGCCTACCAGCCACAAAATATTTTTTCTATTTACCATAATACATTGTTAAATACATGTTAGTTAGTTAGTTTAGTTTAGTTTTGTAAAATATGTAGCCACATACGGGGGGATAATTCATACACATAATAAAATTGTATAGATAGATTAGTAATAAATATGTGATATATAAGCACCTCGTTCCTCCTTCCAAATGTTGTGGCAGTATTTAAATCAACGCATATAAATTCAAATTCATTATTTTGGCGTTTGATTCGGTTTCATTTTTTTTTTTTTTTTTTTTTTTTTTTATACAATTAGATGACAAACAAGCTGACGGCCCACCTGGTGGTAAGCGGTTACCGCCGCCTATAGACACCTACAATAACAAGGAAAAGCACTTGATATTGCAGGTGCGCTGTCATCCTGAGGCCTAAGATGAAATGCCGTCCATGCCCAGTAATTAATTACACTGGCTGGCTACCTTTCCCTTCAATCCGAAACACAGCGAACCGTTTCACGGCTGAAATAAGAAAGGCGGTGGTACCTACCCAGGCGACCCTACATATGGGTCTACCACCTAGTAATAAATAACCAACCTACCAATAATAAGTGACAGTTATCAGTGTCTCGCTTTGGATGCGAGCTAATATAGCTTGGTATATTATTATTATTACAATAACAACAAAAGATGATGATTGGATATGAAATTTATTAATTTGTCAAGGCACTTTTGTGTAAGTACCTAACTTATTTTTTATAACACTAGAATTGAATTTACTATGAATCACCTATAGTATTGATTCTCAATCATTATTTGAACAGTACTTTTTTTTTAGGTACTGTTTTATTTAATAATTGTATCTGTGTATCTGTGTATCTGTGTGTCTGTCTGTGGGGCATCGTAGCGCCTAAACGAATGGACCGATTTTGATTCGGTTTTTTTTTGTTTGAAAGCTGATGTGCCTACGAGATGGTTCTTAGCGATATATATTATTATATAATTTATGAAGATCAGTTCAGGCGTTTGATGACTACTATCAGCTCATGATATATACATGATAATAGGGTTTTACTAACTTTTACACATCCGATTGATTTGAAATTTCGTGTACTGTCACTTTGGTGACATTCCCATGACATACTATCCTTGAGCTGATCCTATACCATCAAAAAGTCTACGAAATGCTTAATTCTTCAGAAACTTACAGCAGATATAACGTGTTTGGACTCTTATGAATAGTCTTAATGAGATGGTGTTAGATAGATGATTAATGAATGACGCCGGGGGTTACTTAAAATTTTAAATTTTGCAATTATTTTAGTTTGTCCATTTTAAATTTGTAAATATGCATTTTTCATTTAATTTTTTTCATAGTTAGGATATTATAACCCCTCGTCTCGCCTGCCTGCCTGCCTGCCTGCCTGCCTGCCTGCCTGCCTGCCTGCCTGCCTGCCTGCCTGCCTGCCTGCCTGCCTGCCTGCCTGCCTGCCTGCCTGCCTGCCTGCCTGCCTGCCTGCCTGCCTGCCTGCCTGCCTGCCTGCCTGCCTGCCTGCCTGCCTGCCTGCCTGCCTGCCTGCCTGCCTGCCTGCCTGCCTGCCTGCCTGCCTGTGTGTAAGGTATGTACATATTTGTTACTTGTTTTGTTTGTTTTTGTACTTAGATATAAATGTGTTTTTAATAAATCGATTATATAAATTACGCGTTTAAATCTATTTACATGAACAGCGCCATCTATGAGACACGAATAAAAAAATCTTGAAAGTGAGTTTCAATAAGCATAATGATGATTAACGAAGAAACATTTGTTCTATATTTTAGATTTTGTGACCACAGACAGCGTAGTCGTTTAGTTTTTTAATTACAGTTTAACTATTTTTCTACTGGAAATTAGGGATGTTAATCAATAATCGATTACATTATTATATTATGATGGTGGACTTTTATTAAATTTATTGTATAAATTACGCGTTTAAATCGATTTGTGTAAACAGCGCCATCTATGAGATTCGGATGACAAAAACTTGAAAGTGAGTTTCAATAAGCTTAATGATGATTAACGAAGAAACATTTGTTCTATATTTTAGATTTTGAGACCACAGCGTAGTCGTTTAGTTGTTCAATTACCGTTTTAACTATTTGTCTACTGGAAATTAGGGATGTTAATCAATAATCGATTTTTATTTAAATCGATTATTATCGATTGATAGTAATCTATTTTTTATTTTAATCGATTATTATATTCTGATGATCGATTTTTAATAAATTGATTAATTAAAGAAATAAGAAATAGTCCCTTTTACGAATTGGCCATTTTTAACCGACTTCAAAAAAGAAGGAGTTTATATGTTCCACTGGGTTTTCTTTTTTAACCGACTTCAAAAACGAGGAGCTTCTCAATTCGGCCGGTATGTGTTTTTTTTTTTTCTTTGTTTTTCTATGTATGTACACCGATTACGCCGAGATGACTGATCCGATTTACGTGATTCTTTTTTTGTTCGATGCGCAATAGCTGCCATTTGGTCCCATAAAAATTTTTTTTTCAAAAACAGTTGGGTACTTTGGTTTTATATTTAAAAAAAACTGAAATTATGAAATCATCTACATAAGCGAAATTGCGATTTTTTGCTTTTCCAATGACTTTTTAGTGAAACGATACGATAGTGGGAAACAATATAAGTTGACGGTCACCCATCTAGCTTCGACCGTAGAAAGTTATCACTAAAAATTGTGAAAAAAAAATTTTAAACAAAAAAATAAAACCGACTTCAAAGTTAAACTTAAAGTGAGTTTCAATAAACTTATTGATGATTAACGATGGTAAGATTTGTTTTTATTATATTTAATTTTTTGAGAACGTGACGTTAGTCGTTTAGTTGTTTGATTATCGTATTAACTATTTTATTTTAAAACTAGTCGCAGATGTAAAATAGTACTAATAGGACATTAGGGATGTTGAATCTTTAAGGAAGATTAATTAAAGTTTTAGATACCGCCCTAGTTCTAACCGTAAATATGTCATCTAGCGATCCCCGCCGACGTTGTTAGATGGAGGGATGTTAATCTGATAATCGATATTTAATAAATTGATTAACTAAATTATGCGTTTAAATCGATTTTCATAAGTCAGCGCCCCATCTATCCGAAACATATGAAAAGCACTGAAAGATAGTACTATAAGGACATTAGGTATGTTAGTAAATAATCGATTTTTATCTTAATCTATTATTATTTTCTGATAATAGATATTTAATAAATTGATTAAATAAATTACGCGTTTAAATCGATTTTCATTAGACGACGACTTGCACAAAACGCGAGAGACAAAAACCCGGTATTCGAGAGGTTCCACCGCCACTGTAAATGTACAAAAAATTTTAAACAAAAATTAAAACCGACTTCAAAAAACTGAAAAGGATGAAATAATTAAATTTAAGTAGGTAGTCATCCCCTAGAAACATATTTTTGGAGTCGGTGCTTTACTTTCTATTGTTTTTGGAAACCACTTAGCACCAACTCCAAAAATATGTTTCTAGGGGATGACTACCTACTTAAATTTAATTATTTCATCCTTTTCAGTTTTTTGAAGTCGGTTTTAATTTTTGTTTAAATTTTTTTTGTCACAATTTTTAGTGATAACTTTCTACGGTCGAAGCTAGATGGGTGACCGTCAACTTATATTGTTTCCTACTATCGTATCGTTTCACTAAAAAGTCATTGGAAAAGCAAAAATTCGCAATTTCGCTTATGTAGATGATTTCATAATTTCAGTTTTTTTTTAATTTAAAACCAAAGTACCCAACTGTTTTTGAAAAAATTTTTATGGGACCAAATGGCAGCTATTTCAAATAGAATAAAAAAAGAATCACGTAAATCGGATCAGTAATCTCGGCGTAATCGGTGTACATACATAGAAAAAAAAAACATACCGGCCGAATTGAGAACCTCCTCGTTTTTGAAGTCGGTTAAAAATAACATAAGCATGCGACGACCGTATTTGCCGTAGTATTATAACTTCGGTAAATACGCCGCGCACAATAATCGACACCTGACACGGACGTGAAAATGTGAGACATAAACACACACAATCATAAGTCCGTATGTCGGCAAAGTTCAAAATTAACACACACAATGAGGTGGGTGGAAGCGTTCATTTGTGCTGTGCACAATAAACACACACACACACGCACACGCACACGCACACGCACACACGCGTGTGTGTGTGTGTGTAATATTTTTACAAACTATCAGACTCTAATACACATACGTGTGTGTAATATTTTTACAAACTATAAAGAGACAAAACCACAACGTGTGCGTTGTGTTATTTTTGTCACTTTTTAAACACTCTATTACACATACGTGTGTGTAATATTTTTACAAACTATCAGACTCTAATACAGATACTTGTGTGCAATATATTTTTTTTACTTTTTAAACACTCTATTACACATACGTGTGTGTAATATTTTTACAAACTATAAAAACTCTAATACACACATACGTGTGTGTAATATTTTTACAAACTATAAGACTCTAATACACATACGTGTGTGTAATATTTCATTTTCATAAGTCAGCGCCCGATCTATCCGAAACATATGAAAAGGACTGAAATACAGTACTATTAGGACATTAGGGACGTTAATAAATAATCGATTTTTATCTTAATCTATTATTATTTTCTGATAAATGATATTTAATAAATTGATTAACTAAATTACGCGTTTAAATCGATTTTCATAAGTCAGCGCCCGATCTATTCGAAACAGATGAAAAGCACTGAAAGATTAGTACTATAAGGACATTAGGGATGTTAGTAAATAATCGATTTTTATCTTAATCGATTATTATTTTCTGATAATCGATATTTAATAAATTGATTAAATAAATTACGCGTTTAAATCGATTTTCATAAGTCAGCGCCCGATCTATTCGAAACAGATGAAAATCACTGAAAGATTAGTACTATAAGGACATTAGGGATGTTAGTAAATAATCGATTTTTATCTTAATCGATTATTATTTTCTGATAATCGATATTTAATGAATTGATTAAATAAATTACGCGTTTAAATCGATTTTCATAAGTCAGCGCCCGATCTATTCGAAACAGATGAAAATCACTGAAAGATTAGTACTATAAGGACATTAGGGATGTTAGTAAATAATCGATTTTTATCTTAATCTATTATTATTTTCTGATAATCGATATTTAATAAATTGATTAAATAAATTACGCGTTTAAATCGATTTTCATAAGTCAGCGCCCGATCTATTCGAAACAGATGAAAATCACTGAAAGATTAGTACTATAAGGACATTAGGGATGTTAGTAAATAATCGATTTTTATCTTAATCGATTATTATTTTCTGATAATCGATATTTAATAAATTGATTAAATAAATTACGCGTTTAAATCGATTTTCATAAGTCAGCGCCCGATCTATTCGAAACAGATGAAAAGCACTTAAACATAGTACTATAAGGACATTAGGGATGTTAGTAAATAATCGATTTTTATCTTAATCGATTATTATTTTCTGATTATAGATATTTAATAAATTGATTAAATAAATTACGCGTTTAAATCGATTTTCATAAGTCAGCGCCATCTATCCGAAACAGATGAAAAACACTTAAACATAGTACTATAAGGACATTAGAGATGTTAGTAAATAATCGATTTTTATCTTAATCGATTATTATTTTCTGATTATAGATATTTAATAAATTGATTAAATAAATTACGCGTTTAAATCGATTTTCATAAGTCAGCGCCATCTATCCGAAACAGATGAAAAACACTTAAACATAGTACTATAAGGACATTAGAGATGTTAGTAAATAATCGATTTTTATCTTAATCGATTATTATTTTCTGATTATAGATATTTAATAAATTGATTAAATAAATTATTACAACGCACATGTTGTGTTTTTGTCTCTTTATAGTTTGTAAAAATATTGAAGTCGATTATGAATTGTGAATTGTATACACAGGGTGTTGCCAATTTCCAACACGACAATTTTGTAGTGTATATACAGGTTGTTGCCGATTTGAATAAATTAAAACAGTTCGACAATAAATAAAGTTAGTTCTTCTCCCCCCGCTTGTCACTAACACTCCTCATCGTGTCCACATATTTAAATGGACGCTGTAGACGCCATAAACACACTCGGCCGGTACATTTTTATGGCATTCGTGTCGCCCAAATTTCGAAGGACCAGTGCTGTGTGTTTAAATGTTTAAAATATATAAATATATATATATATATTTTTTTATTATAATGTACCGGCCGAGTGTGTTTATGGCGTCTAAAGCGTCCTAATATTTTTACAAACTATAAAGAGACAAAAACACAACATGTCATGTGCGTTGTAATATTTTATTTAATCAATTTATTAAATATTCTATAATCAGAAAATAATAATCGATTAAGATAAAAGTCGATTATTTACTAACATCCCTAATGTCCTTATAGTACTAATCTTTCGGTGCTTTTCATATGTTTCGGATAGATGGGGGGGGCGCTGACTTATGAAAATCGATTTTTTATTTAATCAATTTATTAAATATCTATAATCAGAAAATAATAATCGATTAAGATAAAAATCGATTATTTACTAACATCCCTAATGATTTCCTTATAGTACTAATCTTTCAGTAATAGAGTGTTTAAAAAGTGACAAAAATATTACACACACGTATGTGTATTAGAGTCTGATAGTTTGTAAAAATATTACACACACGTATGTGTATTAGAGTCTGATAGTTTGTAAAAATATTACACACACGTATGTGTAATAGAGTGTGAGTGTTTAAAAAGTGACAAAAAATATTACACACACGACGTATGTGTATTAGAGTCTGATAGTTTGTAAAAATATTACACACACGTGTGTGTTTATTGTGCACAGCACAAATGAACGCTTCCACCCACCTCATTGTGTGTGTTAATTTTGAACTTTGCCGACATACGGACTTATGATTGTGTGTGTTTATGTCTCACATTTTCACGTCCGTGTCAGGTGTCGATTATTGTGCGCGGCGTATTTACCGAAGTTATAATACTACGGCAAATACGGTCGTCGCATGCTTATGTTATTTTAACATAATATAAAGCAATATTTTTGTACATTTACTGTGGCGGTGGAACCTCTCGAATACCGGGTTTTGTCTCTCGCGTTTTGTGCAAGTCGTCGTCTAATGATGAATGAATGAATGAATGAGTGATATTGTGTATCTATGCGAACGTTCAGTGTGGGCGCTAAAATGACGCGCCGCATTATGGCTGTGTTTTAAAAAAGAGCTTTGTGTATTTTTTAAGTAGTTAGTAGTTTGTAGTTTATGTGAATATATAATATAGATGCACACTACAATTACTTCTTTACACCACTTACTTTTACACACAGTTACACATATATGAAATTAATTTGAACAGACAAACTCCGTCCGGATCGCGCTTATTCACGTCCGACGGAGTGCGGCTGATGTGACTAGAGACATACGCGTACAGACGACGTCGTCGTCGTCGTCGTAGTAGTCTCTAGTCTCTCTGTCTAGACAGTTTTGCTTGCTCTCTTGCTCTCTTGCTCTCTTGCTCTCTTACTATGTTTTGAGTAAGATTTATTTAGTGAGTGATTGAGTGAGTTAGTTAGTGAGTTTGGTGGGACTATCGTCGAGAGAGAGCTCCCTGGTTGATCCTGCCAGTAGTTATATGCTTGTCTCAAAGATTAAGCCATGCATGTCTCAGTGCAAGCCGTATTAAGGCGATACCGCGAATGGCTCAATATATCAGTTTTGGTTCCTTAGATGTTACTCAGTTACTTGGATAACTGTGGTAATTCTAGAGCTAATACATGCAATCAGAACTCTGACCAGTGATGGGACGAGTGCTTTTATTAGATCAAAACCAATCGGCGGAGGGCCTTCCGGGGTCCGAAGTCGTTAATTTTGATGAATCTGGATAACTTTTGCCGATCGCACGGTCCAGCACCGGCGACGTATCTTTCAAATGTCTGCCTTATCAACTTTCGATGGTAGTTTCTGCGACTACCATGGTTGTCACGGGTAACGGGGAATCAGGGTTCGATTCCGGAGAGGGAGCCTGAGAAACGGCTACCACATCCAAGGAAGGCAGCAGGCGCGCAAATTACCCACTCCCGGCACGGGGAGGTAGTGACGAAAAATAACGATACGGGACTCTTACGAGGCCTCGTAATCGGAATGAGTACACTTTAAATATTTTAACGAGGAACAATTGGAGGGCAAGTCTGGTGCCAGCAGCCGCGGTAATTCCAGCTCCAATAGCGTATACTAAAATTGTTGCGGTTAAAAAGCTCGTAGTTGCATTTGTGCGCCGCGCTGTCGGTGCACCGCATCCGCGGTGATACTGACACGTTTGCGGAGCATATCGTCGGTGAGCGGGCCGCGTGTCTAGTGATAGCACGCGCGTCGGTTCAATATCAAAATCCTATCGCGGTGCTCTTCGGTGAGTGTCGAGGTGGGCCGACAATTTTACTTTGAACAAATTAGAGTGCTCAAAGCGGGCTCAAAATGCTGCTTGAATATTTCGTGCATGGAATAATAGAATATGATCTCGGTTCTATTTTGTTGGTTTTCAGAACTCCGAGGTAATGATTAATAGGGATAACTGGGGGCATTCGTATTGCGACGTTAGAGGTGAAATTCTTGGATCGTCGCAAGACGAACATCAGCGAAAGCATTTGCCAAAGGTGTTTTCATCAATCAAGAACGAAAGTTAGAGGTTCGAAGGCGATTAGATACCGCCCTAGTTCTAACCGTAAATATGTCATCTAGCGATCCGCCGACGTTACTACAATGGCTCGGCGGGCAGCTTCCGGGAAACCAAAGATTTTGGACTCCGGGGGGAGTATGGTTGCAAAGCTGAAACTTAAAGGAATTGACGGAAGGGCACCACCAGGAGTGGAGCCTGCGGCTTAATTTGACTCAACACGGGAAATCTCACCAGGCCCGGACACCGGAAGGATTGACAGATTAACAGCTCTTTCTTGATTCGGTGGGTGGTGGTGCATGGCCGTTCTTAGTTGGTGGAGCGATTTGTCTGGTTAATTCCGGTAACGAACGAGACTCTAGCCTGCTAAATAGGCGTCGTGATTTAGGTGTGCGTGGGGCGCTCGCTCGCACTTCGTGTGTGTGTGTTGTGTGTCACGCAACTCACTGGCGACGTATTAAAATTCTTCTTAGAGGGACCGGCGGCTTCGAGCCGCACGAGATTGAGCAATAACAGGTCTGTGATGCCCTTAGATGTCCTGGGCCGCACGCGCGCTACACTGAAGGAATCAGCATGTTCTCCCTGGCCTAGAGGCCCGGGCAACCCGTTGAAACTCCTTCGTGCTGGGGATTGGGGTTTGCAATTGTCCCCCATAAACGAGGAATTCCTAGTAAGCGCGAGTCATAAGCTCGCGTTGATTACGTCCCTGCCCTTTGTACACACCGCCCGTCGCTACTACCGATTGAATGATTTAGTGAGGTCTTCGGACCGACACGCGGTGGCTTCGCGGCCGTCGGCGTTGCTGGGAAGTTGACCAAACTTGATCATTTAGAGGAAGTAAAAGTCGTAACAAGGTTTCCGTAGGGGAACCTGCGGAAGGATCATTAACGTGTTTGTGAGCTGTATGTGCGTGCGAGCTGCGTGTGTAGTATTCATTACATACACACTCACACATACATATATTATAGACATATCCATCCATCCGTCCGTCCCCCTCCTACCGGCGTGGGACGAGGCGTTCGTTCGTTCGTTCGTTCTATCATACTGTGTTGAGGTGTGTGTGTTTGGTGATTTAAACACAGAGACGGGGGTCGAAATCCGCGATCCCAGTTTTATTCATTCATTCATTCATTCATTCATTCAGTGAACTAACGAACGGAAAACAACGAACTATAAATAAGAGCGGTTGTGGGGAACGAACTGAGCGAGCGAGCGAGCGTGTGCTTGCGCGCGCGCGCGCGCGCCCGCTTCAGTTACGTG
>OX374642.1:440000-457500 GCA_947347705.1 Nymphula nitidulata | reverse complement strand
TGCTGCTACGAGTGTGATCCAGGGCGGTGGAGCTGCCTCAAGCTCTCAGGGCGGCAGCTATGCATCCATGCTGCGGATGCCGAGGACTCAGCAGTCGCAGCAACAGCAACAACACTTAGTCCCGACGGCCAGCGGCCCAATGCTGGCCATCTACCCCACGGAGACAACGGAGGGCGCGTCTGCAGAGTCCACCAAGGCAGCCATCAAAAAGCTCGTCGACCCAACGGCGATGCAGGCCCAGGTCCAGGCTGTCAGGAAGGTTGGAAACGCAGGGATAATTATACGGACCACGACGGCGGACGCGGCGGAGCGCATCCGGAAGGCGGTGCCCCCCACGTACAGGGTGGCTGAGCCGAGGCAGCGGCGCCCGTTGGTTGCGCTGCGGGGCTTCGGCTCCGACGTGACCTACGAGGAGGTGGTCGAGGGTCTGGCGGGGCAAAACTTTGAGGGTCAGTGGACTAAGGAGCGGCTGCGCGACGAAGTGAAGCTGGCCTTCAAGAAGTCCTGGAAAGGCAGTGGTAGAACTACAGTGGTGCTCTCCTGCTCGGCGAGCGGCCGGGACGCCCTGGTCGGACGAGACCGGCTGTTCATCGGCTGGGACGTGATTGAGCCGTCGGACTACGTGGACGTCACCTGCTGTCAGAAGTGCCAGCAGTACGGGCACCCGGCCAAGTACTGCAGGGCTGACACAGAAATCTGCGGCAAGTGTGGCGAACCCGGCCACACGAGGGACGGCTGCAAGGCTGCGGCGCCGTGCTGCGCTACATGCAAGCGGTTCCGACGCGGCGGTTACCTGGACCACCGGACGGCGGGCCGCGACTGCCCGGCGCGGCAGAGTGCAGAGGCGAGGGCTGTGCAGTCGACGGCCTATTAAATAATATAAATGTTGGACAGCTAAACGTCGGTGGTGGCGAGCTGGCTATGAGGGAGTTGCCTGCCGTCGCCGGGGAGCTCGGCCTGGACCTTGTTCTTGTCCAAGAACAGTACTCCACGGCCGAGTCCCTCGCCTGCGGTGGGCCCACCCTCCTCGAGTGGGAGCCTGGCTCTAAGGCGGGCATCTTGGTGCTGACCGGCGCTCCGGTCGTCTTTCTTAGGCATCTAAGCAATAAATACTGTTGTGTTGCGAAAGTGAGTGACTTATTCGTGGTGTCGGCTTATTTCAAGTATTCTGACGATTTTAGGGGCCACCTGGAACATCTCAGTGTGGTCCTGGACGCCCTGCGAGGTGGCAAAGTGGTGATCGGTGTGGACTCAAACGCTCATTCGCCCCTCTGGTTTTGCGAGAGGAGGCAATACAGCGGTCGCGGTCCAGAGGTGGAGCATCGACGCAGGGAGGTGGAGGGCCTGATCCTAGCACGGGACCTCGTTATCATCAATTTGGAGGGGCAGCCACACACTTTCTGCACCGTTAACGGCCAGTCCAACGTGGACCTCACGTTGACTACGAGGGGTGTGCAGGTGTGCAACTGGACCGTTCACCGGGACGCAAGTACCAGCGACCACCGGATTATTAGTTTCACCGTATGCAACAACAGACCGACGTGCGCCGAGCCAGTGAAGGAGCCGACGAGTTACCGGGACCGAGAAGTGAACTGGGACCTTTTTCGCGGGCGAATCCACGAGAGAATGGGGTACCTTCAGGTCCACAAGCCTGCTGGTCAAGTGTGCGAGGACTTCACCGGCATTATCGTCCGCACTGCCCGCGACACATTGCGTGCCAAGGGTAAGCGGAAGGTAGCCGGTTATGAATGGTGGACAAGGGAGCTAGATGATGTAAGAAAGGAACATGGTGCGGCCAGACGACGCTGGCAAAGGGCGAAGCGAAAGGGAGACAGGTTCGCAGAGATAGAGCGGGACGCCTTCCATGCTGTCCGAGCGCGATACCGTAAGATGATGGAGGAGGCGCAGCTCGCGTTCTTTAGGCGGGTCGCTGAGGTTGGGAACGACGATCCGTGGGGCAATGCCTACCGGGTAGCTAGCGGGAGGCTTAGGCCCCCCGCTAACGTAATCGTCGGGACCAAGTACGCCCAGGGACACGCCGACAACCTCGACGATGCCATGCGCTGCCTTGTGAACACCTTGTGTCCTGACGACGATCCGTCCAAGGACACTCGGTATCACAGGCAAGTGCGGTTTTTGGCGTTGGCGAGCCCATCGGGGCGAGATGCGCCCCCTCTAGGCGTCGAGCAGCTGCGAAGGATAGTTAGGGAGTTGCCCAACACTGCACCGGGGATCGACGGCATTAGCGCCAGGATTGTGAAGCATGTATGGGAGGCTGCACCGGTGGAATTCCATCATGTGTATGCCAAGTGCGTAAGGGAGGGAGTATTCCCCGAGGTATGGAAGACTGGACGGCTGATTGTGCTGCCGAAAGGGAATGATAAGCCACTTTCGGATCCGAAAGCGTATCGTCCGATCACGCTCCTGCCGGTCCTTGGCAAGATTCTTGAGCGGGTTCTGTTGCACTGCGCTCCGCAGATTGCAGGTAGTATTAGTAGCTTACAGCATGGATTTAGTCGCGGTCGTTCGACAGTGTCGGCCCTTCAGACCATAATAAGCACAGCGGCGAACAGTGATGCTGCCTATTGTCAGGCAGTGTTTCTGGACATCTCCGGGGCCTTCGACAACGCGTGGTGGCCTATGATGTTGGTAAAGGCGAAGAGAGGGGGCTGCCCACCCAACATCTATAGCCTGCTCACAAGCTACTTTGCCGGGCGCAAAGTAGGTTTCTTTGTGGGCGACAGCGTGCTGTGGAAGACCTCGACGATGGGCTGTCCGCAAGGCTCCGTTCTGGGGCCGACTCTGTGGAACGTTCTCATGGACGACATGTTGCGTCTGCCGACACCAGGGGGGGTTAGCATGGTGGCGTACGCAGATGACGTGACGATTCTGATAGAGGCCAATTCGAGAGCGCGCATCGAGGCTCTTGCCTCTGCGGTACTGGAGCTCATTGACGGCTGGGGAGTCCGTAATCGACTTGAATTTTCTCCTTCGAAGTCGGTTACCATGACGATGAAGGGAAAATTCAAGAGACCCCCAGTCATTAAACTCCGCGGGGCTTCTATCAGGAGTGTCACGTCCACCACTGTACTCGGCGTCACACTTGACTCCAGCTTGTCATTCGCTCAGCACGCGTTAGGCATCGGTGAGAGGGCAGCAAAATGTTTTGGGAAGATGTCTCGAGTCTCCGCGTCCTCCTGGGGGATACGGTATCCCGGCTTGAGAACTCTATACCAAGGGACGTTTGTTGCCACCCTGACCTATGCAGCGTCTATCTGGAGCCATCGGGTCGGCTTGTATGTGTGCCGAAGCGCAGTACTTCGTACCCAGCGCCCGGCCCTCATCCTGCTGACTAAGGCCTACAGATCGACTAGCACTGCGGCTTTGCCGGTGCTGGCCGGGGTCCTGCCGGCCGATTTGGAGGTTCGTCGTGCGGGGTTGGTTGAAAGAGCTCGTCAGGACTTGCCGAAGACTGAGCTGGGCAGACGTAAGCGCGGTATATGGGCTGAGGTGGTGGATGAATGGCAGAAAAGATGGGACGAAGAGACGAAAGGTAGGGAGCTGTATCGATTCTTCCCGAATGTGGCGGTCAGACTCGGCTCACGCTGGGTCGTGCCGGACTACCAGACTTCGCAGCTGCTCACCGGCCACGGATGCTTCAGGAAGAGACTGTATGATATGACTCTGGCAGATGAGAGTATGTGTGAGTGCGGGAATGCTGAGGAGGACATTCACCACGTCTTGTGGGAATGTCCGCTGTATGAGGACCTGCGTGTGAACATGATGGATGGGATAAGCCGCGAATCGGAAGGTCCTGTTCACTACGTGGACCTGGTAAGCTCAGAGGCGAACTTCGGGAGGCTGCGGGAGTTCGCGCACCAGTGGCACAAGAGGCGGAGCAGGCTGGAGAGGGAGTTACAGCAGGGAGGAGCTGGGAGCTCGTCGTCGGAGGCGTAACTGTGGTGTCGTAGCCCCTGAAAGGGGGAGAGTACGCACATAGGGACATGGAGCAGAGAGCAAAAAGAATATGTAGAGAGTCAAGCATTGCGCGCGGTAGCGTTCAGTCGCAGGTTCCGCGTGCATCTCTCACGATTCGGCCATTATAACCGCGAGGTTGGCATGGCCATGGGAGGTGGTGGGTTGTCCCTATCTACTATCTAGCGAAACCACAGCCAAGGGAACGGGCTTGGGAGAATCAGCGGGGAAAGAAGACCCTGTTGAGCTTGACTCTAGTCTGGCATTGTAAGGAGACATGAGAGGTGTAGCATAAGTGGGAGATCGCGTTCGCGCGCGGTCGTCGCTGAAAAACCACTACTTTCATTGTTTCATTACTTACTCGGTTGGGCGGAAGCGGTGCGCGGTCGATCATATCGGCGGGCGTACGGTGTTTCGTTCCAAGCGTGCAGAGTGGCGACGTGGCGGCAACGCTCGTCGCCGTTTAGCTCCCGCGTGATCCGGTTCGAGGACACTGCCAGGCGGGGAGTTTGACTGGGGCGGTACATCTGTCAAAGAATAACGCAGGTGTCCTAAGGCCAGCTCAGCGAGGACAGAAACCTCGCGTGGAGCAAAAGGGCAAAAGCTGGCTTGATCCAGATGTTCAGTACGCATAGGGACTGCGAAAGCACGGCCTATCGATCCTTTAGTATAAAGAGTTTTTAGCAAGAGGTGCCAGAAAAGTTACCACAGGGATAACTGGCTTGTGGCAGCCAAGCGTTCATAGCGACGTTGCTTTTTGATCCTTCGATGTCGGCTCTTCCTATCATTGCGAAGCAAAATTCGCCAAGCGTTGGATTGTTCACCCATCAAAAGGGAACGTGAGCTGGGTTTAGACCGTCGTGAGACAGGTTAGTTTTACCCTACTGATGGCTCGTCGTTGCGATAGTAATACTGCTCAGTACGAGAGGAACCGCAGTTTCGGACATTTGGTTCATGCACTCGGCCGAGCGGCCGGTGGTGCGAAGCTACCATCCGCGGGATTATGCCTGAACGCCTCTAAGGCCGAAGCCAGCCTAGCCGAATCCGGCAAGGATATGCTCACTGTGGAGCCCCGAGGGTCGGGAGGCTCTAAACAATGTGACTTTACTAGTCGCGCTTCACTCTCGTGAGGCGCGACGTCGAAGCCCATTTGAATCGCAGAGATCGGCGCATACGGTTTTTAACACACGTGCACCACGGCTCTGAAGGTTCGAATTTACCTCAGTTCGATGTCGGGGCTCGGAATAGTCTGTAGACGACTTCCGTTCCTGGCGGGGTGTTGTGCTCGGTAGAGCAGCGTCGTGCTGCGATCTGTTGAGACTCGGCCCTACGCCAGGTGATTCGTCCGAGGACGGCTCTCTATCTCTATCTCTCCTTTCTGTTGTACAAAATTATACCATCACATTTTCATTATGTGACATTACACGAAGCTTATATCCACGCGCATATTACTACTTTTGTTCTGTTCACTTCCCCCCCTGTCTGCAAGTGGCGTGATCTCTTTTGAATTTAGCCTATTATTTTTATATTAAATTATATTATGTTTCTCTTTTACGCGCGGTTTTTCGATACACTTCTGTCAAATATTTTCGCAACTCGTCTCTCGTATTATTTATTGTACAATATCAAAATTATAAAATGTACAAATTAACTTTCGAATTACACAAATGTTGAAGATTGAAGGAACTTTAATTTACATTTGAGTGAGCCGATCGAGAACTTCATTTCCCAGTTTCCTCCTACCTAACATATTATTATATTAAATTATATTTATATTGACAATGTTCATATTTTTTAAGGATTAATGTGCTATATCGACTTGATTTTTATTGATTTGACATTTTTATTTTATTTTATATAACGCTAACATGTCATGTATTTTTATTTTTATTTTTATATTCGCAATCCATTTTAATTTCTGTTTCTGTTTGACATACATAATTTAATATTTGACATAATAAGTTAAAAATAAAATTAATTATATTTACTGCAAAAATTGCTGTGCCCTGACACAGGGTTCATGTTGTAACCAGCATCTAGATTTAAGACATATTTATACACATGAATGCAATAAATGAATTGAATTGAGTTGAATTGAATTGAATTGAATTGAATTGAATTGAATTGAATTGAATTGAATTGAATTGAATTGAATTGAATTGAATTGAATTGAATTGAATTGAATTGAATTGAATTGAATTGAATTGAATTCCCAGCAGCAATTGAATTGAATTGAATTGAATTGAGTTGAATTGAGTTGAATTGAGTTGAATTGAATTGAATTGAATTGAATTGAATTGAATTGAATTGAATTGAATTGAATTCCCAGCAGCAATTGAATTGAGTTGAATTGAGTTGAATTGAGTTGAATTGAGTTGAATTGAGTTGAATTGAGTTGAATTGAGTTGAATTGAGTTGAATTGAGTTGAATTGAGTTGAATTGAATTGAATAAAGTTTAACGACTTCGCGTCGTATTGAATGGTGGGGTGGAATCATCGCCTTGTACTGGAAAGTTTTCGTTTAATTAGTAGGTTCAAGTTTTTATTTTTTATTTTTATTGTTACCACTTATAAACGACATCGCTTTGGTTCTAAGTGGTCATTAAAAAAAAAACCATTTATTTATTATGGTAGGTTATTTAGATAGGATCTGGTAGAACATGTTTAAAAGCAATTGTAACTGCTGATTTATGTACCCAAATTTATATTCATAATAAAAATTATTTCAATACATTCATTCATTCATTATTATTATTTTATATCATTGTTTTTCTCAGCTTCAAGCTGGTATTTGAATGTCTGTTACGGGCTGTGCCAAGTATCAGATTTCATTTTATATTTATGTGTTAGTTATGTCGTCTTGAAGAAAACGCCTAACAATCCTACTAGTATTTAATATAGCGGCTTTTTGCATTGTAATATATGTATATTCCGGTATATCTAGTAATTTGAAGCTATGGAACAAATGTTTGGGTATAACTCCTGTGCTAGAGAGTACCAGTGGCACGATGTACACTTTATCCAGTCTCCAGATTCTTAATAGCTCTTCTTTTAATTCAGAGTATTTATTTATTTTGTCTGATATGGTCTTTAGGAGGTTGTGAGTGCCTGGTATAGCGATGTCAATTAGATACGCAATTTTTTTCAACTTATCTACCATCGTGATGTCGGGTCTATTACAGTGTACTGTTTTGTCAATTAATATTATTATTATTATGTATTTTTATATTTTTTTTCTCAGCTAAAAGCTGGTCAAAAGTAAGTTACGGGCTTTGCCAAGTAACAGACTTATATTATGTGTGTAGTGTTGTCGTCTTGTAGAAAGCGGCGAACTTATTATTATTATTATTATTATTATTATTATTATTATTATTGTATAATTAAATTTCAATGAAAATCAACCACTGATAAAAAAAAAACACAAAAAATCATAATCCACACATGTCTCTTCCCCCCCCGTGCTTAGTAAATCCCTACGCGGCCGTTACTTCTTCAACCGCGCGAGCGCGCGCGCCGCCGCAACCCAGCCAGCCTACCAGCCACAAAATATTTTTTCTATTTACCATAATACATTGTTAAATACATGTTAGTTAGTTAGTTTAGTTTAGTTTTGTAAAATATGTAGCCACATACGGGGGGATAATTCATACACATAATAAAATTGTATAGATAGATTAGTAATAAATATGTGATATATAAGCACCTCGTTCCTCCTTCCAAATGTTGTGGCAGTATTTAAATCAACGCATATAAATTCAAATTCATTATTTTGGCGTTTGATTCGGTTTCATTTTTTTTTTTTTTTTTTTTTTTTTTTATACAATTAGATGACAAACAAGCTGACGGCCCACCTGGTGGTAAGCGGTTACCGCCGCCTATAGACACCTACAATAACAAGGAAAAGCACTTGATATTGCAGGTGCGCTGTCATCCTGAGGCCTAAGATGAAATGCCGTCCATGCCCAGTAATTAATTACACTGGCTGGCTACCTTTCCCTTCAATCCGAAACACAGCGAACCGTTTCACGGCTGAAATAAGAAAGGCGGTGGTACCTACCCAGGCGACCCTACATATGGGTCTACCACCTAGTAATAAATAACCAACCTACCAATAATAAGTGACAGTTATCAGTGTCTCGCTTTGGATGCGAGCTAATATAGCTTGGTATATTATTATTATTACAATAACAACAAAAGATGATGATTGGATATGAAATTTATTAATTTGTCAAGGCACTTTTGTGTAAGTACCTAACTTATTTTTTATAACACTAGAATTGAATTTACTATGAATCACCTATAGTATTGATTCTCAATCATTATTTGAACAGTACTTTTTTTTTAGGTACTGTTTTATTTAATAATTGTATCTGTGTATCTGTGTATCTGTGTGTCTGTCTGTGGGGCATCGTAGCGCCTAAACGAATGGACCGATTTTGATTCGGTTTTTTTTTGTTTGAAAGCTGATGTGCCTACGAGATGGTTCTTAGCGATATATATTATTATATAATTTATGAAGATCAGTTCAGGCGTTTGATGACTACTATCAGCTCATGATATATACATGATAATAGGGTTTTACTAACTTTTACACATCCGATTGATTTGAAATTTCGTGTACTGTCACTTTGGTGACATTCCCATGACATACTATCCTTGAGCTGATCCTATACCATCAAAAAGTCTACGAAATGCTTAATTCTTCAGAAACTTACAGCAGATATAACGTGTTTGGACTCTTATGAATAGTCTTAATGAGATGGTGTTAGATAGATGATTAATGAATGACGCCGGGGGTTACTTAAAATTTTAAATTTTGCAATTATTTTAGTTTGTCCATTTTAAATTTGTAAATATGCATTTTTCATTTAATTTTTTTCATAGTTAGGATATTATAACCCCTCGTCTCGCCTGCCTGCCTGCCTGCCTGCCTGCCTGCCTGCCTGCCTGCCTGCCTGCCTGCCTGCCTGCCTGCCTGCCTGCCTGCCTGCCTGCCTGCCTGCCTGCCTGCCTGCCTGCCTGCCTGCCTGCCTGCCTGCCTGCCTGCCTGCCTGCCTGCCTGCCTGCCTGCCTGCCTGCCTGCCTGCCTGCCTGCCTGCCTGCCTGCCTGCCTGCCTGTGTGTAAGGTATGTACATATTTGTTACTTGTTTTGTTTGTTTTTGTACTTAGATATAAATGTGTTTTTAATAAATCGATTATATAAATTACGCGTTTAAATCTATTTACATGAACAGCGCCATCTATGAGACACGAATAAAAAAATCTTGAAAGTGAGTTTCAATAAGCATAATGATGATTAACGAAGAAACATTTGTTCTATATTTTAGATTTTGTGACCACAGACAGCGTAGTCGTTTAGTTTTTTAATTACAGTTTAACTATTTTTCTACTGGAAATTAGGGATGTTAATCAATAATCGATTACATTATTATATTATGATGGTGGACTTTTATTAAATTTATTGTATAAATTACGCGTTTAAATCGATTTGTGTAAACAGCGCCATCTATGAGATTCGGATGACAAAAACTTGAAAGTGAGTTTCAATAAGCTTAATGATGATTAACGAAGAAACATTTGTTCTATATTTTAGATTTTGAGACCACAGCGTAGTCGTTTAGTTGTTCAATTACCGTTTTAACTATTTGTCTACTGGAAATTAGGGATGTTAATCAATAATCGATTTTTATTTAAATCGATTATTATCGATTGATAGTAATCTATTTTTTATTTTAATCGATTATTATATTCTGATGATCGATTTTTAATAAATTGATTAATTAAAGAAATAAGAAATAGTCCCTTTTACGAATTGGCCATTTTTAACCGACTTCAAAAAAGAAGGAGTTTATATGTTCCACTGGGTTTTCTTTTTTAACCGACTTCAAAAACGAGGAGCTTCTCAATTCGGCCGGTATGTGTTTTTTTTTTTTCTTTGTTTTTCTATGTATGTACACCGATTACGCCGAGATGACTGATCCGATTTACGTGATTCTTTTTTTGTTCGATGCGCAATAGCTGCCATTTGGTCCCATAAAAATTTTTTTTTCAAAAACAGTTGGGTACTTTGGTTTTATATTTAAAAAAAACTGAAATTATGAAATCATCTACATAAGCGAAATTGCGATTTTTTGCTTTTCCAATGACTTTTTAGTGAAACGATACGATAGTGGGAAACAATATAAGTTGACGGTCACCCATCTAGCTTCGACCGTAGAAAGTTATCACTAAAAATTGTGAAAAAAAAATTTTAAACAAAAAAATAAAACCGACTTCAAAGTTAAACTTAAAGTGAGTTTCAATAAACTTATTGATGATTAACGATGGTAAGATTTGTTTTTATTATATTTAATTTTTTGAGAACGTGACGTTAGTCGTTTAGTTGTTTGATTATCGTATTAACTATTTTATTTTAAAACTAGTCGCAGATGTAAAATAGTACTAATAGGACATTAGGGATGTTGAATCTTTAAGGAAGATTAATTAAAGTTTTAGATACCGCCCTAGTTCTAACCGTAAATATGTCATCTAGCGATCCCCGCCGACGTTGTTAGATGGAGGGATGTTAATCTGATAATCGATATTTAATAAATTGATTAACTAAATTATGCGTTTAAATCGATTTTCATAAGTCAGCGCCCCATCTATCCGAAACATATGAAAAGCACTGAAAGATAGTACTATAAGGACATTAGGTATGTTAGTAAATAATCGATTTTTATCTTAATCTATTATTATTTTCTGATAATAGATATTTAATAAATTGATTAAATAAATTACGCGTTTAAATCGATTTTCATTAGACGACGACTTGCACAAAACGCGAGAGACAAAAACCCGGTATTCGAGAGGTTCCACCGCCACTGTAAATGTACAAAAAATTTTAAACAAAAATTAAAACCGACTTCAAAAAACTGAAAAGGATGAAATAATTAAATTTAAGTAGGTAGTCATCCCCTAGAAACATATTTTTGGAGTCGGTGCTTTACTTTCTATTGTTTTTGGAAACCACTTAGCACCAACTCCAAAAATATGTTTCTAGGGGATGACTACCTACTTAAATTTAATTATTTCATCCTTTTCAGTTTTTTGAAGTCGGTTTTAATTTTTGTTTAAATTTTTTTTGTCACAATTTTTAGTGATAACTTTCTACGGTCGAAGCTAGATGGGTGACCGTCAACTTATATTGTTTCCTACTATCGTATCGTTTCACTAAAAAGTCATTGGAAAAGCAAAAATTCGCAATTTCGCTTATGTAGATGATTTCATAATTTCAGTTTTTTTTTAATTTAAAACCAAAGTACCCAACTGTTTTTGAAAAAATTTTTATGGGACCAAATGGCAGCTATTTCAAATAGAATAAAAAAAGAATCACGTAAATCGGATCAGTAATCTCGGCGTAATCGGTGTACATACATAGAAAAAAAAAACATACCGGCCGAATTGAGAACCTCCTCGTTTTTGAAGTCGGTTAAAAATAACATAAGCATGCGACGACCGTATTTGCCGTAGTATTATAACTTCGGTAAATACGCCGCGCACAATAATCGACACCTGACACGGACGTGAAAATGTGAGACATAAACACACACAATCATAAGTCCGTATGTCGGCAAAGTTCAAAATTAACACACACAATGAGGTGGGTGGAAGCGTTCATTTGTGCTGTGCACAATAAACACACACACACACGCACACGCACACGCACACGCACACACGCGTGTGTGTGTGTGTGTAATATTTTTACAAACTATCAGACTCTAATACACATACGTGTGTGTAATATTTTTACAAACTATAAAGAGACAAAACCACAACGTGTGCGTTGTGTTATTTTTGTCACTTTTTAAACACTCTATTACACATACGTGTGTGTAATATTTTTACAAACTATCAGACTCTAATACAGATACTTGTGTGCAATATATTTTTTTTACTTTTTAAACACTCTATTACACATACGTGTGTGTAATATTTTTACAAACTATAAAAACTCTAATACACACATACGTGTGTGTAATATTTTTACAAACTATAAGACTCTAATACACATACGTGTGTGTAATATTTCATTTTCATAAGTCAGCGCCCGATCTATCCGAAACATATGAAAAGGACTGAAATACAGTACTATTAGGACATTAGGGACGTTAATAAATAATCGATTTTTATCTTAATCTATTATTATTTTCTGATAAATGATATTTAATAAATTGATTAACTAAATTACGCGTTTAAATCGATTTTCATAAGTCAGCGCCCGATCTATTCGAAACAGATGAAAAGCACTGAAAGATTAGTACTATAAGGACATTAGGGATGTTAGTAAATAATCGATTTTTATCTTAATCGATTATTATTTTCTGATAATCGATATTTAATAAATTGATTAAATAAATTACGCGTTTAAATCGATTTTCATAAGTCAGCGCCCGATCTATTCGAAACAGATGAAAATCACTGAAAGATTAGTACTATAAGGACATTAGGGATGTTAGTAAATAATCGATTTTTATCTTAATCGATTATTATTTTCTGATAATCGATATTTAATGAATTGATTAAATAAATTACGCGTTTAAATCGATTTTCATAAGTCAGCGCCCGATCTATTCGAAACAGATGAAAATCACTGAAAGATTAGTACTATAAGGACATTAGGGATGTTAGTAAATAATCGATTTTTATCTTAATCTATTATTATTTTCTGATAATCGATATTTAATAAATTGATTAAATAAATTACGCGTTTAAATCGATTTTCATAAGTCAGCGCCCGATCTATTCGAAACAGATGAAAATCACTGAAAGATTAGTACTATAAGGACATTAGGGATGTTAGTAAATAATCGATTTTTATCTTAATCGATTATTATTTTCTGATAATCGATATTTAATAAATTGATTAAATAAATTACGCGTTTAAATCGATTTTCATAAGTCAGCGCCCGATCTATTCGAAACAGATGAAAAGCACTTAAACATAGTACTATAAGGACATTAGGGATGTTAGTAAATAATCGATTTTTATCTTAATCGATTATTATTTTCTGATTATAGATATTTAATAAATTGATTAAATAAATTACGCGTTTAAATCGATTTTCATAAGTCAGCGCCATCTATCCGAAACAGATGAAAAACACTTAAACATAGTACTATAAGGACATTAGAGATGTTAGTAAATAATCGATTTTTATCTTAATCGATTATTATTTTCTGATTATAGATATTTAATAAATTGATTAAATAAATTACGCGTTTAAATCGATTTTCATAAGTCAGCGCCATCTATCCGAAACAGATGAAAAACACTTAAACATAGTACTATAAGGACATTAGAGATGTTAGTAAATAATCGATTTTTATCTTAATCGATTATTATTTTCTGATTATAGATATTTAATAAATTGATTAAATAAATTATTACAACGCACATGTTGTGTTTTTGTCTCTTTATAGTTTGTAAAAATATTGAAGTCGATTATGAATTGTGAATTGTATACACAGGGTGTTGCCAATTTCCAACACGACAATTTTGTAGTGTATATACAGGTTGTTGCCGATTTGAATAAATTAAAACAGTTCGACAATAAATAAAGTTAGTTCTTCTCCCCCCGCTTGTCACTAACACTCCTCATCGTGTCCACATATTTAAATGGACGCTGTAGACGCCATAAACACACTCGGCCGGTACATTTTTATGGCATTCGTGTCGCCCAAATTTCGAAGGACCAGTGCTGTGTGTTTAAATGTTTAAAATATATAAATATATATATATATATTTTTTTATTATAATGTACCGGCCGAGTGTGTTTATGGCGTCTAAAGCGTCCTAATATTTTTACAAACTATAAAGAGACAAAAACACAACATGTCATGTGCGTTGTAATATTTTATTTAATCAATTTATTAAATATTCTATAATCAGAAAATAATAATCGATTAAGATAAAAGTCGATTATTTACTAACATCCCTAATGTCCTTATAGTACTAATCTTTCGGTGCTTTTCATATGTTTCGGATAGATGGGGGGGGCGCTGACTTATGAAAATCGATTTTTTATTTAATCAATTTATTAAATATCTATAATCAGAAAATAATAATCGATTAAGATAAAAATCGATTATTTACTAACATCCCTAATGATTTCCTTATAGTACTAATCTTTCAGTAATAGAGTGTTTAAAAAGTGACAAAAATATTACACACACGTATGTGTATTAGAGTCTGATAGTTTGTAAAAATATTACACACACGTATGTGTATTAGAGTCTGATAGTTTGTAAAAATATTACACACACGTATGTGTAATAGAGTGTGAGTGTTTAAAAAGTGACAAAAAATATTACACACACGACGTATGTGTATTAGAGTCTGATAGTTTGTAAAAATATTACACACACGTGTGTGTTTATTGTGCACAGCACAAATGAACGCTTCCACCCACCTCATTGTGTGTGTTAATTTTGAACTTTGCCGACATACGGACTTATGATTGTGTGTGTTTATGTCTCACATTTTCACGTCCGTGTCAGGTGTCGATTATTGTGCGCGGCGTATTTACCGAAGTTATAATACTACGGCAAATACGGTCGTCGCATGCTTATGTTATTTTAACATAATATAAAGCAATATTTTTGTACATTTACTGTGGCGGTGGAACCTCTCGAATACCGGGTTTTGTCTCTCGCGTTTTGTGCAAGTCGTCGTCTAATGATGAATGAATGAATGAATGAGTGATATTGTGTATCTATGCGAACGTTCAGTGTGGGCGCTAAAATGACGCGCCGCATTATGGCTGTGTTTTAAAAAAGAGCTTTGTGTATTTTTTAAGTAGTTAGTAGTTTGTAGTTTATGTGAATATATAATATAGATGCACACTACAATTACTTCTTTACACCACTTACTTTTACACACAGTTACACATATATGAAATTAATTTGAACAGACAAACTCCGTCCGGATCGCGCTTATTCACGTCCGACGGAGTGCGGCTGATGTGACTAGAGACATACGCGTACAGACGACGTCGTCGTCGTCGTCGTAGTAGTCTCTAGTCTCTCTGTCTAGACAGTTTTGCTTGCTCTCTTGCTCTCTTGCTCTCTTGCTCTCTTACTATGTTTTGAGTAAGATTTATTTAGTGAGTGATTGAGTGAGTTAGTTAGTGAGTTTGGTGGGACTATCGTCGAGAGAGAGCTCCCTGGTTGATCCTGCCAGTAGTTATATGCTTGTCTCAAAGATTAAGCCATGCATGTCTCAGTGCAAGCCGTATTAAGGCGATACCGCGAATGGCTCAATATATCAGTTTTGGTTCCTTAGATGTTACTCAGTTACTTGGATAACTGTGGTAATTCTAGAGCTAATACATGCAATCAGAACTCTGACCAGTGATGGGACGAGTGCTTTTATTAGATCAAAACCAATCGGCGGAGGGCCTTCCGGGGTCCGAAGTCGTTAATTTTGATGAATCTGGATAACTTTTGCCGATCGCACGGTCCAGCACCGGCGACGTATCTTTCAAATGTCTGCCTTATCAACTTTCGATGGTAGTTTCTGCGACTACCATGGTTGTCACCGGTAACGGGGAATCAGGGTTCGATTCCGGAGAGGGAGCCTGAGAAACGGCTACCACATCCAAGGAAGGCAGCAGGCGCGCAAATTACCCACTCCCGGCACGGGGAGGTAGTGACGAAAAATAACGATACGGGACTCTTACGAGGCCTCGTAATCGGAATGAGTACACTTTAAATATTTTAACGAGGAACAATTGGAGGGCAAGTCTGGTGCCAGCAGCCGCGGTAATTCCAGCTCCAATAGCGTATACTAAAATTGTTGCGGTTAAAAAGCTCGTAGTTGCATTTGTGCGCCGCGCTGTCGGTGCACCGCATCCGCGGTGATACTGACACGTTTGCGGAGCATATCGTCGGTGAGCGGGCCGCGTGTCTAGTGATAGCACGCGCGTCGGTTCAATATCAAAATCCTATCGCGGTGCTCTTCGGTGAGTGTCGAGGTGGGCCGACAATTTTACTTTGAACAAATTAGAGTGCTCAAAGCGGGCTCAAAATGCTGCTTGAATATTTCGTGCATGGAATAATAGAATATGATCTCGGTTCTATTTTGTTGGTTTTCAGAACTCCGAGGTAATGATTAATAGGGATAACTGGGGGCATTCGTATTGCGACGTTAGAGGTGAAATTCTTGGATCGTCGCAAGACGAACATCAGCGAAAGCATTTGCCAAAGGTGTTTTCATCAATCAAGAACGAAAGTTAGAGGTTCGAAGGCGATTAGATACCGCCCTAGTTCTAACCGTAAATATGTCATCTAGCGATCCGCCGACGTTACTACAATGGCTCGGCGGGCAGCTTCCGGGAAACCAAAGATTTTGGACTCCGGGGGGAGTATGGTTGCAAAGCTGAAACTTAAAGGAATTGACGGAAGGGCACCACCAGGAGTGGAGCCTGCGGCTTAATTTGACTCAACACGGGAAATCTCACCAGGCCCGGACACCGGAAGGATTGACAGATTAACAGCTCTTTCTTGATTCGGTGGGTGGTGGTGCATGGCCGTTCTTAGTTGGTGGAGCGATTTGTCTGGTTAATTCCGGTAACGAACGAGACTCTAGCCTGCTAAATAGGCGTCGTGATTTAGGTGTGCGTGGGGCGCTCGCTCGCACTTCGTGTGTGTGTGTTGTGTGTCACGCAACTCACTGGCGACGTATTAAAATTCTTCTTAGAGGGACCGGCGGCTTCGAGCCGCACGAGATTGAGCAATAACAGGTCTGTGATGCCCTTAGATGTCCTGGGCCGCACGCGCGCTACACTGAAGGAATCAGCATGTTCTCCCTGGCCTAGAGGCCCGGGCAACCCGTTGAAACTCCTTCGTGCTGGGGATTGGGGTTTGCAATTGTCCCCCATAAACGAGGAATTCCTAGTAAGCGCGAGTCATAAGCTCGCGTTGATTACGTCCCTGCCCTTTGTACACACCGCCCGTCGCTACTACCGATTGAATGATTTAGTGAGGTCTTCGGACCGACACGCGGTGGCTTCGCGGCCGTCGGCGTTGCTGGGAAGTTGACCAAACTTGATCATTTAGAGGAAGTAAAAGTCGTAACAAGGTTTCCGTAGGGGAACCTGCGGAAGGATCATTAACGTGTTTGTGAGCTGTATGTGCGTGCGAGCTGCGTGTGTAGTATTCATTACATACACACTCACACATACATATATTATAGACATATCCATCCATCCGTCCGTCCCCCTCCTACCGGCGTGGGACGAGGCGTTCGTTCGTTCGTTCGTTCTATCATACTGTGTTGAGGTGTGTGTGTTTGGTGATTTAAACACAGAGACGGGGGTCGAAATCCGCGATCCCAGTTTTATTCATTCATTCATTCATTCATTCATTCAGTGAACTAACGAACGGAAAACAACGAACTATAAATAAGAGCGGTTGTGGGGAACGAACTGAGCGAGCGAGCGAGCGTGTGCTTGCGCGCGCGCGCGCGCGCCCGCTTCAGTTACG
>OX374642.1:247500-432500 GCA_947347705.1 Nymphula nitidulata | reverse complement strand
ATGAAATGCCGTCCATGCCCAGTAATTACACTGGCTGGCTACCTTTCCCTTCAATCCGAAACACAGCGAACCGTTTCACGGCGACCCTACATATGGGTCTACCACCTAGTAATAAATAACCAACCTACCAATAATAAGTGACAGTTATCAGTGTCTCGCTTTGGATGCGAGCTAATATAGCTTGGTATATTATTATTACAATAACAACAAAAGATGATGATTGGATATGAAATTTATTAATTTGTCAAGGCACTTTTGTGTAAGTACCTAACTTATTTTTTATAACACTAGAATTGAATTTACTATGAATCACCTATAGTATTGATTCTCAATAGACGTAGTGTCAGCAAAATATTCATTATGTTTTTTTTTTTAAACAAAAAAAGGTTTATTTGAACAGTACTTTTTTTTTAGGTACTGTTTTATTTAATAATTGTATCTGTGTATCTGTGTATCTGTGTATCTGTGTATCTGTGTATCTGTGTGTCTGTCTGTGGGGCATCGTAGCGCCTAAACGAATGGACCGATTTTGATTCGGTTTTTTTTTGTTTGAAAGCTGATGTGCCTACGAGATGGTTCTTAGCGATATATATTATTATATAATTTATGAAGATCAGTTCAGGCGTTTGATGACTACTATCAGCTCATGATATATACATGATAATAGGGTTTTACTAACTTTTACACATCCGATTGATTTGAAATTTCGTGTACTGTCACTTTGGTGACATTCCCATGACATACTATCCTTGAGCTGATCCTATACCATCAAAAAGTCTACGAAATGCTTAATTCTTCAGAAACTTACAGCAGATATAACGTGTTTGGACTCTTATGAATAGTCTTAATGAGATGGTGTTAGATAGATGATTAATGAATGACGCGCCGGGGGTTACTTAAAATTTTAAATTTTGCAATTATTTTAGTTGCCTGCCTGCCTGCCTGCCTGCCTGCCTGCCTGCCTGCCTGCCTGCCTGCCTGCCTGCCTGCCTGCCTGCCTGCCTGCCTGCCTGCCTGCCTGCCTGCCTGCCTGCCTGCCTGCCTGCCTGCCTGCCTGCCTGCCTGCCTGCCTGCCTGCCTGCCTGCCTGCCTGTGTGTAAGGTATGTACATATTTGTTACTTGTTTTGTTTGTTTTTGTACTTAGATATAAATGTGTTTTTAATAAATCGATTATATAAATTACGCGTTTAAATCTATTTACATGAACAGCGCCATCTATGAGACACGAATAAAAAAATCTTGAAAGTGAGTTTCAATAAGCATAATGATGATTAACGAAGAAACATTTGTTCTATATTTTAGATTTTGTGACCACAGACAGCGTAGTCGTTTAGTTTTTTAATTACAGTTTAACTATTTTTCTACTGGAAATTAGGGATGTTAATCAATAATCGATTACATTATTATATTATGATGGTGGACTTTTATTAAATTTATTGTATAAATTACGCGTTTAAATCGATTTGTGTAAACAGCGCCATCTATGAGATTCGGATGACAAAAACTTGAAAGTGAGTTTCAATAAGCTTAATGATGATTAACGAAGAAACATTTGTTCTATATTTTAGATTTTGAGACCACAGCGTAGTCGTTTAGTTGTTCAATTACCGTTTTAACTATTTGTCTACTGGAAATTAGGGATGTTAATCAATAATCGATTTTTATTTAAATCGATTATTATCGATTGATAGTAATCTATTTTTTATTTTAATCGATTATTATATTCTGATGATCGATTTTTAATAAATTGATTAATTAAAGAAATAAGAAATAGTCCCTTTTACGAATTGGCCATTTTTAACCGACTTCAAAAAAGAAGGAGTTTATATGTTCCACTGGGTTTTCTTTTTTAACCGACTTCAAAAACGAGGAGCTTCTCAATTCGGCCGGTATGTGTTTTTTTTTTTTCTTTGTTTTTCTATGTATGTACACCGATTACGCCGAGATGACTGATCCGATTTACGTGATTCTTTTTTTGTTCGATGCGCAATAGCTGCCATTTGGTCCCATAAAATTTTTTTTTTCAAAAACAGTTGGGTACTTTGATTTTATATTTAAAAAAAACTGAAATTATGAAATCATCTACATAAGCGAAATTGCGATTTTTTGCTTTTCCAATGACTTTTTAGTGAAACGATACGATAGTGGGAAACAATATAAGTTGACGGTCACCCATCTAGCTTCGACCGTAGAAAGTTATCACTAAAAATTGTGAAAAAAAAATTTTAAACAAAAAAATAAAACCGACTTCAAAGTTAAACTTAAAGTGAGTTTCAATAAACTTATTGATGATTAACGATGGTAAGATTTGTTTTTATTATATCTATGTATCTAGGGTAATTAAAAACCACTTAGCACCAACTCCAAAAATATGTTTCTAGGGGATGAATACCTACTTAAATTTAATTATTTCATCCTTTTCAGTTTTTTGAAGTCGGTTTTATTTTTGTTTTAAATTTTTTTTTCACAATTTTTAGTGATAACTTTCTACGGTCGAAGCTAGATGGGTGACCGTCAACTTATATTGTTTCCTACTATCGTTTCGTTTCACTAAAAAGTCATTGGAAAAGCAAAAATTCGCAATTTCGCTTATGTAGACGATTTCATAATTTCAGATGTAGACGATTTCATAATGGCAGCTATTCCGCATCGAACAAAAAAGAATCACGTAAATCGGATCAGTAATCTCGGCGTAATCGGTGTACATACATAGAAAAAAAAAAAAAAAAAAAACCGGCCGAATTGAGAACCTCCTCGTTTTTGAAGTCGGTTAAAAACAGTACATACGTAATCTTTAATTCGTAATCTTATGTTATTATCTAAATTAGACAATTGGAAACACTTATTCTTAAGTTTACACGCGTTTTATAGTGGCTTCGGTGGGACGGTATGCAGACTTCGTGTATGTAGAACAACTCTTCTAAGGTGCGTCGGCAACAAAGTCACTTTTTTTGATATATATTAACGACTTGCTGAAAATAATATATGATTACTCGATTGCTTTTGCTGATGATATATCAATATTAATCCCGTGTGATTCTCCTTCCCAACTTCATAATAGGTTTTCAGATATGTTCGCAAATGTATTGCACTGGCTTAGGGATCACAATTTGGAAATAAATTTAAAAAAAACCAAGTTAATACACTTCAGACCACGTCAAAAAAATTCCAATATATAATAGAATTCCAGTTTGCCTTTAGTCGGAGATCAAGTATGAGCCATTTGTAAGAAAACTAAAAGAGTATCTTATACAAAAATCATTCTATGCTCTAGAGGAGTTTTTTTTAATAGCGACATGATTAAATACCTATTGATTTCATTATTTCTATTATATGCTTGATATGACTTGTAAAGTAACCTATGAAAATTTGACTATTGTGTTTAATTATTGTATTCAGTTATATGGTATTAATTATTGAATTTTATATGACATTATTATAATTTAATTAGTTTAAGTCCACAAATTGTAGTGCCCTAACGGGGTTCCATGATTGTATACTTTTTCATGATGACACCAAACAAACAATGGAAACAATAAACGATTATGATTATGAGTGTATAAGTGAGATTATTTCAATAATTGAGAGTACCTGGTGTGGATAGTGTTTTTATGCTCGGAGACTTCAATGCTCAACCAGGTATTTTTCAAGCGAGTTGCTTGCTGTCTGCACCCGTACCACCATCTTTTATCGCGATCAAGTTTAGGACCTAAACTGAGTAGAATCGTTAATTCGTACTACGACTATGACAGCGATGCAGTTTAGGAACCAATACTGAACCGAGCGGAATATGAATCGCTTTTATAAAGATGGTGGTAAGGCCCCTGTTCTGAACAATTTTGGTCGGGCATTGATATGGAACTATTACCTACGGATACACATACGTTTGTGAGTTAGGCAAATGGGTCTCTTAGGTGGCTCGATCATTGCCTAGTGACTAGTGCTACTAGGCCTTTAGTAGTTACCGCCTACGTTAACTATGGTGTATATTTATCTGATCATATACATATATGTTAATTGAGTGTAATATTAATCTGATAAAACCTAAGATCGCAACCTCACCTCTTGGTGTCAATAAAATATGTTGGGGGGAAAGAGACAAACAACAAATAAAACAATTTAAAACTACTCTTTTGGCAGATTAAGGAAAAAAAGTTAAGCTGACGTGCTTTTAACAAAACTTTAATTTCTTTCATCACAACTTCGGGGTACTTAATTAATGGCGGACAAACGAAGCCTTTAAATACTCTTTGAGCAAACGTAGTATTTTAGAAACGACTATTTTTGCAGACCTGTCGTATAATTGACGTATTATATTGTCGTTTATTTGTTTCTTTGTATTTTATAGAAAAACTTGGTGAATACAATTTAGGTGCATTTTGCGACTATTTATTTTTAACCCCCGACGAAAAAAGAGCGGTGTTATAAGTTTGACGTGTCTGTCTGTGTATCTGTGTGTCTGTCTGTGGCATCGTAGCGCCTAAACGAATGGACCGATTTTGATTCGGTTTTTTTGTTTGAAAGCTGTGATATGAGTACGATGGTTCTTAGCTTTAATTTATGAAGATCAGTTCAGGCGTTTGATGACTATCTACATGATATTAGGATTTTACTAACTTTTACTGTACTGTACTGTCACTTCGATGACATTCCCATGACATACTAACTTTGAGCTGATCCTATACCATCAAGAAGTCTGCGAAATGCCTAATTCTTCAGAAACTTACAGCAGATATAGCGTGTTTGGGCTCTTATGAATAGTCTTAATGAGATGGTGTTAGATAGATGATTAATGAAGCCGGGGGTTAATTAAAATTTTTAATTTTGCAATTGTTAACACCAAATTGTTACCTACTTGTATTATTTCTAAAGGCGAGAAGACAATCTGACATAGTGACATAGGTCGTCAAAGTCATCTAAATGTGGGACGCCGGACGATCTACCTTTCACTGTGAAAATAAAACGAGAAGCCATAATTGAAGAAAAAGAACCTACTGTCTTAACTGACAACTTGTCTTTCGCGCTGTCTCCTGCGTCGGTCACCGCCGCTTCTTTAGCTGCCTCTAACTCTGTCACCTGCTGTGCTGTGTCAGCTTCTCGGCTCGTTCTGCACTTTCCTGAAAATAAGAGAAAATATAAAATTAAAAATTTTAAGTAACCACCGGCCTCATTAATCATCTATATAATACCTACCATCTCATTGAAACTATTCTTAAAGAGCCTAAACACGCTATATCTGCTGTAAGTTTCTAAAGAATTACGGATCCCACAGACTTATTAATGGTATAGGATCAGCTCAAGGTAAGTATGCCATGGGAATGTTACCGAAGTGACAATACTTTATAAAGCGCAAGTTCGGTCGTGTATGGAATACTGCTGTCACCTATGGGATGGTTCTGCCAACTATCAGCTGATATGGCAGGATTGGACTCTGTGGAGAAGGGAGATATACGACTTATCAACAACCCAGTATTAACAGAGGCTCAAATCCAAGATCTCGAGCATCGCCGTAGAGTTGCTCGTTTGTCGGTTTTCTAACGAATACACTTCGGTGAGTGTGCGAGGGAATTACACGAATTAATTCCACCAGTTACCACCAATACCTGAATTAAATGTCCTAGTTGATAATTACTAACATAGAATAAGTGATATTGTTACTAACTAAATGAGTTGTGTTACTTGATATAAAGATTATTATTATTATTATGTTATTTTAACCTTCGAGGCAACAGATGTAGAATGGCTTTTCACCCTATCGTGTGGATATTCCAACCATGCGCACGAAGCATTTCGCCAAGTCCTTTCTAATGAGAACTGTCAAGGAGTGAAACTCTCTGCCTGCCAATATGTTTCCCGTAACCTATAATTTGGTCGTGTTTAGGGCTAGAGTGAATAGGCACCTTCTAGGTAAGCATGTATCATCGTTCATCGTAGGCCATGTCACTACTTACATCAGGTGTCATTATGGTCAACTTCTGGTTTGATTAACAATTTATCAAAATAGCATTAAAAGAAAGTGCTGGGTCAAAGAATATTTCTTGTAAGAAAAGTGTATTATTTCGGATTAATAGAGTGACGAAGAGAACTTGAATGAGTAGTGAGATAAAAAGTTGGTAAAAAATAAAACCGACTTCTAAACACTAAAAAGGAAAAATATTTAAACAAAAATTAAAACCGACTCCAAAAAACTGAAAAGGATAAAATAATTAAATTTTAGTAGGTACTCATCCCCTAGGAACATATTTTTGAAGTTGGTGCTAAGTTGTTTCCAGAAACCATAGATAGTGGAAGCACCGACTCCAAAAATATGTTCCTAGGGGATGAGTACCTACTAATATTTAATTATTTTATCCTTTTCAGTTTTTTGTAGTCGGTTTTAATTTTTGTTAAATATTTTTTTTTCACAATTTTTAGTGATAACTTTTGAAGGTCAAAGCTAGATGGGTGACCGTGAGCATAAATTGATTTCTACTATCGTATCATTTCACTAAAAATTCATAGGAAAGCAAAAATCCGCAATTTCGCATATGTAGACGACTTCATTTTTCCAGTTTTTTTGATTTAAAAACCAAACTACCCAATGGATTTTCGAAAAATTTTTATTCGACCAAATGGGAACTATTCCGCACCAAACAAAAAAAGAATCATCAATATCGGTTCACCCAGTCAAAAGTTCTGAGGTATCAAACATTTAAAAAAACATACAGACGAATTGATAACCTCCTCCTTTTTTTGAAGTCGGTTAAAAATATAATTAAATTTCAGCAGGTACCTAGGTACTTACCTCCTAAAATGTATTTTTGGAGTTGGTGCTTCACTTTCTATTGTCTCTGGAAACAGGTGAGCACCAACTCCAAAAAATACATTTTAGGAGCTAAGTAAGTAAGTACTTAGGTAATAGACCAAGAGCCCACGACGGCCAGGCCTTCCTTATTTTATAAAAGTTAAAAGTTTCTCTGTACATTTCCCATATACAGGTAAGAACGACCAGCGACTATAGTTTGGGCTGTGGTTACTTGGGCAGGTAACTGGTAGCGAAGGTGTATAAAATAGTAACTAAAATTTGTTAAAGTATAAAGCTCAATTTTTTTATATTTTCTTCGGGATAACTTTAGAAATGTCGTCATCCATTGCCAGATACTTATGATAGTCACTACATCCTGCCAAAAACCATTAAATTTCATAACTTATAATTACCTATACTTTCGTTATAGTATAATAGCTAAATTTTATATATGTTACTAGGGGACCTATAAAAAGATGTCACCTCAATAGACGGACAGTTTTCATGGTTTTTACATCTTACCAGACACATTGAAAGTCCACTTCAGGTGCGAGCGCAAATGCTTAATCGATTGCGATTTTTTAAGGTATCTAATAAAAAAATATATATAACGTTCATAGCCCTGTTGTATAAAGTAAAAATTGTTAGTTTAATATCATAAAAATATGATTTCAGGTAAAAATATATTTAAACTTTTTTATTCATTTAAGTATTGTCTTCGATGTTTCTTATTGCAATATTTCGATATATTACTAAATGACAGATGTTGGCAGTAAAAGATCGTACTCGACTAAGCGCCCTGACTCACTCGCACCCGCTTGAAAAGTTGTTACCTCGCGCGGGGAAATACTGGAAGTTGTGGAATGAGCTCTCTGCAGAGGTTTTCTCGAATGAGTACAGCATGGAGTTCTTCAAAAAAAGGCGTGAAAAGGTTTTTACAGAGTCGGCAACGCGCAAGTGATACCCCTGGTGTTGCAAGCGTCCATAGGCTACGGTAACCGCTTACCTTAGGGGTATATAAAAAAAAAAATCTCATTGAGACTATTCTTATCAGCCCAAACACGCTATATCTGCTGCAAGTTTCTGAAGAATTAAGCATTCCGTAGACTTTTTGATGGTATAAGATCAGCTCAAGATTTATGTCATGGGAATGTCTCCGAAGTGACAGTAGGTACAACAAATTTCAAATCAATCAGATCTGTGAAAGATAGTGAAAAGATAGCCATAAAACGTCTGAACTGATCTTTATAAATTATAGCTAAGAACCATGGTAATCACGTCAGCTTTCAAACAAAAAAAATCAAAATTGCTTCCTTCGTTTAGGAGCTACGATGCCATAGACACACAGACACACAGAGAGACACGTCAAACTAATAACACCCCACATTTTGGTCGGGAGTTAAAAATAGACTCTTTTTTAAATCAAGGGCTTTTATGTCTCACTAGATGGCAGCGATCATCTAATTTGCTACTTTACTTTATTTAAGAAGATTTGTTAAGTATTTGGATTGTTTTTGATTAGGGAAAAGTTTTAACGTTTCTTAAAATATTATCAGGAAAAAAAATGTAATCTGAAAATTTTATGTTTTGGAACCTTATTCTCCAACGATAGTTAGAGTAAAGTTGTAAAACATAAAATTATTGTGACTGAGTTTTAAATATCCAAATCGAAGCGCAAAGCGTAAGTGCAGGGTGATAATTTGATGAAAACATAAAATAATATTCTAATTTATTATAAAAATTAAAACCGATAATACGATAGAAGGAAACAATATAATTTGACGGTCACCCATGTAGCTTTGACCGTAGAAAGTTATCACTAAAAATTGGGAAAAAAAAATTTAAGCAAAAATTAAAACCGACTTCAAAAAACTGAAAAGGATAAAATAATTAAATTTAAGTAGGTATTCATCCCCTAGAAACATATTTTTGGAGTTGGTGCTAAATGGTTTCCAAAAACAATAGAAAGTGAAGCACCGACTCCAAAAATATGTTTCTAGGGGATGAATACCTACTTAAATTTAATTATTTTATCCTTTTCAGTTTCTTGAAGTCGGTTTTAATTCTTGTTTAATTTTTTTTTAAAGTTGGTAATAAGCTGCTAAGCACCGACTACAAAACATACCTATTTATGAGAAAAGTACTTCCAACTTAAAATTTTTGTTTAATTTTTTCCCACAATTTTTAAGTAATAAATATTTAAGGTCAAAGCTAGAGGGGTATATTGCTTTAAAAACCAAAATCCTGTATCGAATTTTATCAATTTTCTTGTGTTAAAATATTTCAACAAAAATTAAAACCTACTTCAAAAAACTAAAAAGGATAAAATAATTAAATTTTAGTAGGTACTCATCCCCTAGGAACATATTTTTGGAGTCGGTGCTTCACTATCTATGGTTTCTGGAAACAACTTAGCACCAACTCCACAAATATGTTCCTAGGGGATGAGTACCTACCTCCTAAAATTTAATTATTTTATCACTTTCAGTTTTTTGGAGTCGGTTTTAATTTTTGTTTAAATATTTTTTTCACAATTTTTAGTGATAACTTTTGAAGGTCAAAGCTAGATGGGTGACCGTGAGGTTATATTGTTTTCTACTATCGTATCACATCACTAAAAATTCATAGGAAAGCAAAAATCCGCAATTTCGCATATGTAGATAACTTAATTTTTCCAGCTTTTTGATTTAAAAACCAAACTACCCAATAGATTTTCAAAAAAATTATATGGGATCAAATGGGAACTATTCCGCATCGAACAAAAAAAGAATCATCAATATCGGTTCATCCAGTCAATAGTTCTGAGGTAAGAAAAAAAACATACAGACGAATTGATAACCTCCTCCTTTTTTTGAAGTCGGTTAAAAAGTAAAGGAGAAAACCTTAGGCCTTGGTATGACAAAGCACCTGCAATACTAAGGGATGGTTTACTTATTGGTGCAGGTGTCTACAGGCGGCGGTAACCACTTCTGCATCATCATATCAGGCGAGAGACCCCACTGCTGGGCATAGGCCTAACCCAGGGATTTACAAACCGATCGGTCCTGCGCTGCCCTCATCCAACGGCTTCCCGCGACCAGATCATCGGTCCACCTCGTGGGGGGCCGCCACTCAAGCAACTTTCCGCACCAACGGCCGTCAGTCCTTCTCGCAATGTGACCTGCCCACTGCCACTTGAGACTCGCAATTCTTTATTGATTATTGTTTTGTCACTTTTTTGTAATTTTCAAAGGTGAAAGTTAGATGGGTGACCGTCAGCATTTATTTATGTCAAAATACTTGCAGATTTACAGTTTATCACCAAAGCATCAGCAAGTCTAATTTAATACAATTTTATATTACTAAGTATACATAATTTATGTGAATCTGAACATTGTCATTAAGAAAAGAATAGTTACATTAAAAGCATTATTGACTTGTTTGTCTCTTACTTAGCCTTTGGTTGAAATACATAATATTGTTTTATATTATCGTATGATAAAGTATTATCTGAGTTTTACCTTCCATCATCAGTTAACCAGAATAACCCGAAAGAATACAACTACCGCTCTATACGTACCTATAATATTTAAAGAATTATCTTCCAATTCCTAGAGTTGTACCTTACACCACCAACTTCCCATAATCAAGAGAATCGTGTAGAGTGTAGAGAAACTCGGAAACTTTAAAAGAAATACGGTAGGATACTGATAACTAGTAAATACCTCTTAACATCGCCATGTACAAATTGCCTGTAAACAGATCTATCGAGAAACTTTATACATAACAGCAGAAACTTTTCGTATTTAAAATTAAACTTTGTAAACTGTAAGCTCTTTCATTTTGGATCATTTATATTTTTAATGTTAAATATAAATAAGGATGATAAATGAAAAGGATTGCCATCGTCAAATATATAGGATTTAGTAACGAAATATTGACTAGGTGGCGCTATGAGTATCGAATCTTAAAAATACTCTTTTCAACTTAAAATTTTCAATATTTTCAAATCTAAATTCTCAATTCGGTTGGTATGTTTTTTTTTTCTAGTATGTACACCGATTACGAGGAGTTTTCTAATCCGTTTTACGTGTTTGTTTTTTTGTTCGATGCGGAATAGTTGCCATTTGGTCCATTTTTTTTAAATCGATTATGTTTTAAAATCAAAATAACAAGAATGATTTAGTCGTCAATATTTGCCTTCCTATGACTTTTTCGTGAAACGATACGATAATAATAATCTAGCCTCACACCTATTATCTAGCGAGCCCAAAGAAAGCATCATTAATAGCTTGTGTTACGGATACTAGATAACGGAGAAATATTGGTAATAATCTTAATCCTAATATATAAAAAAGTCGGGTTTGTACGAAACACTTATATAGCTCTAGAAGGGATGAACCGATTTTCATGATTTTGATTTGTTGTATTTGTCTCTGTCCCGAATAGCAGAATGACTAGGTATTGGAAAATTAACGGAAAAAAAAATGTTTTCCCTTGACTTTCCCATACATTATGTTCATGGGTTTCGTAACTGTATGTATGTATTTTTAGTCCTATGTGACTGGCGCGTGCTGACATTTGATATTTCTTTCATTAGAACTTCGCTTACTTCTAATAGATGGCGTTAGTGGCAGACAAATGAGAAGTTTAAGTACTCTTCGGGTTGACGTAGTATTTAATAATTGCAAAATTAAAAAAATTAAGTAACCCCCGGCGTCATTAATCATCTATCTAACACTATCTCATTGAGACTATTCCTTAAGAACCCTAACACGCTATATATGCTGCATGTTTTTGAAGAATTAACCATTTTGCAGACTTTTTGATGGTATAGGATCAGCTCATTGACATTCCCATGACATACTATCCGTATGTCATGGGAATGTCACCGAAGTGACAGTACACGAAATTTCAAATCAATCGGATGTGTAAAAGTTAGTAAAACCCTATTATCATGTACAAAATGAGTTGATAGTCATCAAACGCCTGAACTGATCTTCATAAATTATAGCTAAGAAACATCGTAGGCACATCAGCAAAAAAAACCGAATCGAAATCGGTCCATTCGTTTAGGCGCTACGATGCCACAGACAGATACACAGATACACAGACAGACACGTCAAAACTTATAACACCCCTCTCTTTTCGTCGGGGGTTCAAAACTACTCTTTTGGCAGATTAAGGCAAAAAGTTTAGCTGACGTGCTTTTAACAAAACTGTCATTTCTTTCATCACAACTGCGGGGTACTTTTCTCTACTCTTTGTATTTCTTTCCATTTCTTTGTATTTGAAACAATATCTTGGTGAATACAATTTAGGTGCACTCTGCAACTATTTATTTTTAACCACTCGATTTTGCCTCGAGGCATCTTTACTTTTATTATTTACTTATTTTAGACATAGTGACTTAGAGTGTCCAAGTCAACTAAATGTGAGACGAGATACCTTTCACTGTGTAAATAAAACAAAAAGCCAATGAAGAAAAAGAACCTACTGTCTTACCTGACAACTTGGGTTTCGCGCTGTCTCCTGCGTCGGTCAGCGCCGCTTCTTTAGCTGCTTCTAACTCTGTCTCGTTCTGCACTTTCCTGAAAATAAGAGAAAATATAAAAATTAAAATTTTAAGTAACCCCCGGCCTCATCTAATTATCTATCCACATGTACACAGGATGGTCCCGTCAATGTGACAATAAATTTAAACATGGGCTATATTAGTCCATAGAAATGATTTGCCACTTTCAAAAACATCGTATTCATTTGATAATTTCATGACATTTGTATGAAATTATGCTGCCAACGTTACACTATTCCATACAAATGTAATGAAATTATCAAATGAATACGATATTTTTGAAAGTGGCAAACCATTTCTATGGACTAATATAGTCCATGTTTAAATTTATTGTCGCATTGACGGCACCACCCTGTATTCCACAAACACGGGAATATTTTAGTGTTTGAAATAAGGGATGCTGTCGATTCCGCCATTATATTTTTCAACTGCTATCTCAGCCACTAAACCTACTCTCAGGCGAACAGCTACGGGCGTACTGTACGGAGCTAGTACGTAACGCCCGCCTCAGTCTTACCGCGCCGGCCACAGACCGGCGACACGTCGCCCAGTGGTTTGCTTATAAAAACATAAATTACATAATTTAAATCTTTGTCTATTTCACTATATCATGGACCAAATAATACATAGAATACTGCCAATGTCATACAAAAAAGCGTAACTCTGTAGAAGCTGCAAATCCCGTCTTAAGACCAGATGGCGTTAGCAGTTAGCCTGCGGATTAAAAATTGCCCAAATAACATAGTAAATCATTAGAAATTATTCATGACAATTAATAATATGATACTTTAATATTTTTGAGCTCCATATATCATCACAATATTCTGCTTGAATGATTTTGTTTTTCATATGAAACTAGCGCCATGTGATAGATTTATACACCATCTGCTACTGTGCTGCCGCTAGGCTACCACTGTGCTACTAGATTTTAATGTAATGCTAGCAAAAAACCAGTAGATGGCGCTAAAAGTATTTTATTGTAATTGTAAAATAAAAAAAGTATTGACAAAATTAAAATTACTCTAAGAAATAAAAAGTTAAAAAAAAAACAAACAAAAAAATTTGGAATGAGGGCGTCGACGACGACAGCCATAAGTAATAGGTAGGCATCTGAACTACGTTTGATGTCTGCCTGCACACGATTATAGTAAAATTAAAAGCGACTCCAAATAAATTAAAAGGATAAAATAATTAGATGTAAGTAGTTACTCATCCCCTAGAAACATATTTTTTGAAGTCGGTGCTTCACTATACATTGTTTCTCGAAACCACTTAGCACCAACTCCAAAAAATTTGTTTCTAGTGGATGAGTACATACTGCCAGTGTCTTCCCCTACCTACTATATCTGGACGTGAGGCGGTCACAGAATTTTCAGGCAGAATAAACGATAAACGGTTCCTAGTCGATAATATAATAATATCTGCGGCACTTGGTTGACGATGGTCAACCAAGTGCCGCAGATATAATTATTGGCAGAAATTACTCAATTAGTACATTTTATTTTACATTCCATTCAATTATACACAATTTTTGGTGCCCCAAAGGGGTCCAGTATTGTATATTGTATTGCTTTGAAACGTTTAAAACTGACATTTCTTTCATTACAACTTCGCTGACGAGTAATAGATGGCGTTAGTGGCAGACAAATGAGGAGTTTAAATACTCTTTCGGCGGACGTAGCATTTTAAAAAAACTACTCTTTTTGGCAGATCATGGGAAGTTTACCTGACGTGCTTGTAACAAAACTGTCATTTCTTTCATCATAACTTCAGGGTAGTTAATTAACGGCGGACAAAAGAAGTGTTTAAATACTCTTTGGGCTAACAAGTATATAAAAAGACTATTTTTTGCAGACCTGTATTATAATAAATAATTGACGTGCTACATTGTGATATATTAATTTCTTTGTATTTTAAAGAAAAACTTAATGAATACAATTTAGGTGCACTTTGCGACTATTTATTTTTAACACCAAATTGTAACCTACTTGTATTATTTCCCATGCCAAGAAGACAAGCTGACATAGTGTCATAGGTCGTCAAAGTCAACTAAGTGTGCGACGGGCTACCTTTCATTGTGAAAATAAAACGAGAAGCCATAATTGAAGAAAAAGAACCTACTGTCTTAACTGACAACTTGTCTTTCGAGCTGTCTCCTGCGTCGGTCACCGCCGCTTCTTTAGCTGCCTCTGACTCTGTCACCTGCTGTGCTGTGTCAGCTTCTCGGCTCGTTCTGCACTTTCCTAAAAATTAGAGAAAATATTAAATTATTAATTTTAAGTAAGTCCGGCCTCATTAAAATTGACATTAAAACCGAACGACCAACGCAGTGAAACTGTTTATTGAGAAGAATAAAATGAATATGTTCTTAGAGAACAACCTATAGCCTTAAGGCGTCAAGTTTAGACGCTTTATTTATTTTAAGAGTTAATAATCAGTCGAGAGGTGTGCCCATACTATGACCATTTTGTAGTACCTTTGTTGGGAACGATTCAGAAATGTTACAGCAACAGCTAGGTTTTTGGATGACTTACTCCATGAATATGAAGAATATGACTCTGAATAAAACATTTTCTCTTTCCTTCAGCTGTTCAGCCATGACGTGACAAGCAATGATATATAAACAATTTTACTTGACTTATTGTAGGTGTTGCATTACATTAGTGTATATAATTACTGGGCATGGACGGTATTTCAACTTAGGCCTCTAAAGTGAGCCCAAGCTCTATAGCAGAATGGGCATTATCCTTTACATTATTAATTATTGAATTTGATATTATTATTGGCAGTAATTACGCAATTAGTACATTTTACATTTCATTCACTTATGATTTAATAAATTTAATTACACAAATTGTAGTGCCCTAACGGGGTTCCATGGTTGTATATTGTATTGCTTTGAATCCTTCAATGGCCAGACGGCAACTTAAGTTGTGTTGTAAATATAATAATTGCAAAATCGAAAATTTTAAGTAACCCCCGGCGTCATTAATCGTCTATATCTAACACCATCTCATTAAGACTATTCATAAGAGCCCAAACACGCTATATCTGCTGTAAGTTTCTGAAGAATTAAGCATTTCACAGACTTTTTGATGGTACAGGATCTGCTCAATGTTAGTATGTCATGGTAATGTCATCGAAGTGACAGTATACGAAATTTGAAATCAATCGGATCTGTAAAAGTTAGTAAAATCCTATTATCATATAGAAAATGAGCTGATAAGTCATCAAACGCCTGAACTGATCTTTATAAATTATAGATAAGAACCATCGCGGTCACATCAGCTTTCAAACAAAAAAAAAAAGAATCAAAATCGGTCCATTCGTTTAAGCGCTACGATGCCACAGACAGACACACAAACAGAGACGTCAAACTTATTACACCCCTCTTTTTTCGTCGGGGGTTAAAAATAAAGTAAAATACGTGTGTACAAATATGTATTGGCAACCAAGTAAGAAGCTGTCAAGAAGTGACTTACAATGAAATAATTTTAAATAACAATTTAGATTATAAAACTAGCCAGTATATAACAGGCACTTTAGAACCTCCTTCTCTTTTTGAAGTCGGTTAAAAATATTTATCAATAACACAGTTATTATCATACAAAGCTTTAAACGGGGAAGATATTTTAATTAAATAGTATAATATTACACGAAAGCACTGCCCCAACTTAACCGAATCGTAGGTATTTGTAAAATACTCGTTTCGGATGTTGAAATAGAACATTTCGACATTGTAGGGTGGACGTTTGCTCTTAAACGCAAATACAGATAGACTAGAAAAATTTCACAGGGATATCCCAAGTCCTGGGTGGGGCTCAGTGGTTAGAGCAGTCGCCCGGATTGCGAAAGATCGCGAGTTCGATTCCCGCCTCAGGACGTGGAATATTTCTAGTTTTATATTATTTTAATTACTAAGCATAATATTAATAATTAAAATAGAAATTAGAGAAAGTGCTGGGTAAACTATTAATTTCTTATTACAAAAGAATACACTCATCTGAGTTTTGTACTTTTTTATTTCTAACAGTTAAATTTTATTTATAATTATTAAGTACTAGTGGCTCTACCTGCGTGGATATTGGATACCTCGCCAAAAGTAGCCTATGACCTTTCTCACGGTAAAATCTATCTCCATGCCAAATTTCATCTAAATCAGTTCAGCGGCTTAGGAATGAAAACGTAAAAGACAGACATTTACTTTCGTATTTATAATATTAATGAATCCAATTGTCTCGTTTTTATAACATTTCAATAAATCTTTGAACTGAGTATTATCGCCTTTTGGAAGTAGAGCGCTAGGGGCCGTCTAACTCTCTATATAGGATTCTAAATTCTATAGATGAATAGGAAAATGAAAAATTTTAAACAAAAATTAAAACCGACTTCAAAAAACTGAAAAGCATGAAATAAAAAAAAATTTAAACAAAAATTAAAACCGACTTCAAAAAACTGAAAAGGATAAAATAATTAAATATAAGTAGGTATTCATTCCCTAGAAACATATTTTTGGAGTCGGTGCTTCACTTTCTATTGTTTTTGGAAACCACTTAGCACCAACTCCAAAAATATGTTTCTAGGGGATGAATACCTACTTAAATTTAATTATTTTATCCTTTTCAGTTTTTTGAAGTCGGTTTTAATTTTTGTTTAAAATTTTTTTTTCACAATTTTTAGTGGTAACTTTCTACGGTCGAAGCTAGATGGGTGATCGTAAACTTATATTGTTTCCTACTATCGTATCGTTTCACTAAAAAGTCATTTGAAAAGCATAACTTCACAATTTCGCATATGTAGACGACTTCATAATTTAAGTTTTTTTAAATTTAAAACCAAAGTACCCAACTGTTTTTGAAAAAATTTTTATGGGACCAAATGGCAGCTATTCCGCATCGAACAAAAAAAGAATCACGTAAATCGGATCAGTAATCTCGGCGTAATCGGTGTACATACATAGAAAAAAAAAAAAAAAAAACATACCGGCCGAATTGAGAACCTCCTCGTTTTTGAAGTCGGTTAATTAAGTTTAAGTAGGTATTCATCCCGTAGAAACATATTTTTGGAGTCGGTGCTTTACTTTCTATTGTTTTCTACTAAACCACTTAGCACCAACTCCAAAAATATGTTTCTAGGGGATGAATACCTACTTAAACTTAATTATTTCATCCTTTTCAGTTTTTTGAAGTCTGTTTTAATTTTTGTTTAAAAATTTTTTTTCACAATTTTTAGTGATAACTTTCTACGGTCGAAGCTAGATGGGTGACTGTCAACTTATATTGTTTCCTACTATCGTATCGTTTCACTAAAAAGTCATTGGAAAAGCAAAAATTCGCAATTTCGCTTATGTAGACGATATCATAATTTCAGTTTTTTTTAATTTAAAACCAAAGTACCCAACTGTTTTTGAAAAAATTTTTATGGGACCAAATGGCAGCTATTCCGCATCGAACAAAAAAGAATCACGTAAATCGGATCAGTAATCTCGGCGTAATCGGTGTACATACATAGAAAAAAAAAAAAAGAAAAAAAAACATACCGGCCGAATTGAGAACCTCCTCGTTTTTGAAGTCGGTTAAAAATATAATTGAATATTATGTACTTGCAATAAAATTAAGTTATAGTAGTTATGAATATAATTTCTAATCATTACATAGTCCGTTACACTTTTTATTTATCTTGATTATGCTATGCCCAAATGGGTAACATGATGTACTGGTATTATTTGTGAACATTCATGAACGCAATAAATTATTTGATTTGATTTGATTTGTACCTATATGTATGGAATCGTATTTAGATTGCATACATATATAAAATTCGAAATAAGCTACGATATTACACTACAAATTTAATTTGCGCTCGCACTCTTTGGCGTCCGCCATTTTGAGTGTTGTGCTAAAGTGCTAGGTTATGTACCTACCTACTGTGAACAATTTACACGCGATAATTAAGTTATAAACTATCCAGGCTCTATAGACCACAAATAAATTGTAACAATTCGGGTATATTATTTTTACTTTTGTTAGACTGTATTTGGTTGTTTAGCGGTTCGATAGAAATGGCTGACGATATAAATCACAAAGAGTGCAAGTAGTGCAACACACATAATAACGGGCACTTACCAGCAAGGAAGCAGGCTCAGGCCTGGGACAGGACCAGGGCTAGCTGCAGCAGGAAGGCAGTTGTTGTTGTGTTATAAGCTCTGCTTGAGCTTTCAAGCGTGTTAATTAGGCACACACACACACACACGCACAAATAGTTAATAAAGCGGCACACCAAACAGTTAGTAGGTTAATCAATAGTTATCCTTATCAAACACAAGATTATGTAAGTTGTAAGTTAATGAGATGGTCTGGAGACTCATATTATTACTGCGAGCGGCGCGTGCGTACGACGATGGCGGAGATTCGAGCACGACAAATGCGGAAGTTTTGGAACTGCGACTGCGGGTGGGGTCTGCGGGCGACGTGTGCGAGCTGCGAGGGCGGGGCGGCCGGTGAGGTGCGGAAGGGTGAAGGGGGCCGGCGAACGACGCCGAGTCACGCGGAGTGAAAGAAAGAGAAGGACATACGGGAAAGCGGGATGACAAAACGAGAGAGAGATATGGACGTAAACCGCCAAACACAGTGATGCCAACATAACAACTTTAAGGCGAGGTATTCCGAGCGGTCGTAGGTAAAAATGCTTCCTCAGCCCCCGCCATTAACTGGCGTAACGTAAGCAAACACGACGCGCGCGAGTGACACGCTCGGTCCAAGCGGTATCATGTGCCATAGTAAAAAATATACAGTATAGTCGGAAAAATGTGTTTTCCGCTTGCACCCAAGATGTAATCACATATGGCGACAATGACGTTTATGACCCACTAAAGAAAAATCTTTGGTTCAAACGTGTCTTGAATAGTTATTAATTATCAATAAATTAGTCAATAATTAAGTTGAATAAAGAGTCAGCCTGAATATAGGTATGAATAAACGAACACGTGAAATTTGGGTAGGTAGTGAATAAAAAATATGCAAATATGTGTAAGGTTTGGTAGGTGGGTGCCTCGCACGCATTTTTCATCGGGAGGAAAGAAGGAGGATCGTCTTAATTTGTGTAATTAATTTGGGCTTGGGGTATTAAATTACAAGATATGTAAAGTGTGATGGTGACAATGAAAAGAAAGTGACAAGCTAACAATGTTACTATGTCAGTGTGTCTATCGGTCTGTCTGTCCGTACGTCTGTCTGTCAGACAGCCTGTGTCCGTCAGTCTGTTTGTCTATTAGTTTGTCTGTCTGTCAGTCTGTCTGAATTTACACCGGTTCCAAAAGTTGAACTACAGAGAAGATTCTGGCAACAAACTCGTGTATTTACATTCATGAACGCAATAAATTATTTGATTTGATTTGAAGTCACTGTTTTCAATTTTTAAGTTATTATTATTATATATTTATAAAATAGTTATTATTATTAAGTTATAGTACAAAATCAATATATATTTTTGTTGTTTTCGGAGGCCACGATTTCGAATACAACATCAATTTCGAGACCCAAAATGGCGGACGTGCCTTTATAGTACTAAATCATTAGGGGTATCATTTTTGTGGTTTTCGGAAGTTCCAATTCCAAATAAAATATCTATTTCGAGATCTAAGATAACGGACGCCACTTTTTTAGTATAAAATCAATGTGTTTATAATTTAGGTGGTATTTGGGGGTTCCGATTCAATATAAAACATCTGTTTCGAGATCCAAGATGGTGGAACATTGATTTTTATAAAAAAAGTTGCGTCCGCCATCTGGTATCTGGAAATTGATGTCGTAATTATAATCGTGACCCGCAAAAACCACGTAAATTATAACCCTATTGATTTTGTACTACAAAGCCATGTGCACCATTTTGGATCTCAAAATAGATGCTGTAATCAGAATCGGGACCCCCGAAAACCACAAAAATGGAACCCATATCGATTCTTTATAAAAAAAGTTGCGTGTGCCATCTTGTATCTTGAAATTGATGTTGTATTCAGAATTTGAACCCCCGAAAGCCAAGAAAATGATACCATATTCATTATTTATAAAAAAAAGTCGCGTCCGCCATCTCTAATGACAAAATTGACGTTGTATTCAGAATCGGGACCCCAGAAAATCACGGAAATGATACTCATTTTTATTAGGTACTATAAAATCACGATCGCCATCTTGGATCTGGAAATTAATGTTGTATTCGGAATCGGGACCCCCGGAAACCACAAAAATGATACCCATATTGATTTTTTATAAAAAAGTTGCGTCCGCCATCTTGGATCTTGAACTTAATGTTGTATTCAGAATCAGGACCTCGAAAACCTCAAAAACATACCCATATTGATTTTTTATAAAAAAAATTCGCGTCTGCCATCTTGGATTTCAAAATTGATGTTGTATTCAGAATCGGCACCCCTAAATACACCAACTTTTAAAAAACTGATAGATTTTTGAACTTATTCAAACGAAAAAACAGGATAAAAATTAACGTATCAGTGAATAACGGGTTTTGAAATCATACTGTTGTCTGCTATTATACTATGGTACAATATGCGTCATAGGACACTGTGTTCAAATATAAATTTACGCGCGGGATCTCCGCGGCTGTGGCTAAGTGACGTGAACATAATAGGCAAGCTCTCGACGGGCACTGAAGCAACAGCGGAGCGAAGTGAGCGCGCTCCGTAATTTGATGTTTATAGGTTTTTTGGCTTTATCGGAATAAAAATGTAAGAAACAAAATAAATGCTTTTATAAATATTTAGATGATGAAAAGTTACGTCTATTTTAATAATTTTCATGTCATTTAATAAAGTATTATCTGACTCACAACACTTTTAAAATGTTAAGCAGAGCTATCTTTGAATTTTTTTTTCTATCGAGTGAAATTTTACCTATCATGTTTCTGTCTTTACAGTTTATTAGATAATACGATCAACTATATTATATAAAAATTTTAGAACTGAATGTTTTACATTCGTGGCGGTAAATGCAAAATGTTTAAAACGGGAAAAAAACGCCTTAAAGCTAGAACTAGGTATTATTTGGTGTCAGATGAGGCAGATACTTTGTAATAAAACTTGTAGCTAAACATCTTTATTTGCAACTTTTCACATGAGGCAAAGATAATAGACGATATGGTATGGGTGGCGTTGGCGATGAAATCCCGGTTCCTTGATACATGAAATGAAAGCGACGTTGCCGTCTTTCAAAGTGGCACAGTACCTACCTATTTCGTTCTGTATGACAAAGTGGCAACGTCGCGCTAAGACACGGGCGTCGTTTACCTTTCATTTCTATTCATCATCAATTATGTTTTATGTTAGTGTTAGGTCTATGTCAATGAAATATTATTATTTCTTTCTTATAAATATTATCAGTAAGACGTCCACTGCTGGGCATAGTATAGGCGTCATACATTTATCTGTATTCCTTACTAATGTAAAACTGTAGGAAAGACTTGTTTGTACACACGACACGACAGACAGCACGTGAAGCGTAGTGAGACGCCCACTGCTGGGTATAGGCCAGCAGTGGGTGTCATACATATAGAAGTACAAGTGAAGAGAGAAGCCCACTGGTGGGCATAACCCAGCAGTGGGCGTCATACATCTTTCAATACTAATTGTTAAGGACCAAGATGATGATGAGGAAAACCACCTGAACCTGTGTTACTCGTATATTTTCGTAAGCAAATACACTCACTTTTGTTTTTAACCGACTTCAAAAGAAGAAGGCGGATTTTATGTTCCACTGTATGTATTTTTTTTGTATACATGTATACATTTTATTATTCTATAGAGAATACTCCTTAGGTGGTCCCATTGACACCAAATCACGATCTGATGATGGGATCCCAGGGAAATCGGGGGCAAACCTCAAATTTCATAGGCACGTAGGTATGACATGTTCTACTTTTTTCCAAAGCTATTTAAGTATTAGCTTCTGTTAGTCATCATATCATGTTGATGAGCTGGTGATGGAAGGTACAACTCCTTAACGGTTAAGAGTTGGAAGAAAAATCTTTCACTATTATAGGTACGTATTTAAGAATAGTTGTTTGTATTCTATTGGGTTAATCGAGTGAACTGATGATGGAAGGTTATGGTTACAGTAACGGTGTGTGGAGTTAAATAATACTTTATCAGTGGTACGATAAGATGATATGAAACAATATTATGTATTTCAACCAAAGACTAAAGGTGTTTCACCAGAGGGGCAAGACGAGGCGAGGCGAGACGAGAATTGAAATCGCACTGACCCTTTTCCACTAAACATTGCCCGCGCGAGCTCGCGCAAGATGTTTTTCCATTAGAGTGGCGAGATGAGGATTGAAATCGCACAACAATAAACCTATCGCGTGAAGCGTGTTTCGGTTGCAGAGTTAATTCATACTCTATATCGGAAGCAATACGGTTCATTTTCACACAAACAAATATTTCAATTCACGCCTCGCACATCCTCGTCAATTCTGACTATTTCCAACAAAGATGGGTGAGGCGAGGATTGAAAATTTGCTATGCGAATTTTAAATCTCGTCTCGTCTCGCCCCTCTGGTGGAAAACCACCTTTAGAGACAGACAAGTCTATAGTGATAGTCAAAACACTAAAAAGGAAAAATAATTAAATTTCAGTACCTACTTAAGTACTTAGGTACCTACTAAAATGTATTTTTTGGAGTTGGTGCGAAGCTGTTTCCAAAGACAATAGAAAGTGAAGCACAATCTACAAAAAATACATTTTAGGAGGTAAGTACTTATGTACTGAAATTTAATTATTTTTCATAAACAAGCATAGCACGACTATTTTTGCAGACCTGTCATAAAATTTGATGTGTTATGTTGTCATTCATTCATTTCTTTGTATTTTAAAGGAAAACTTAGTGAATACAATTTAGTTGCACTCTGTGCTACAATTTATTTTTAACCTTTTATTATTTCCAATGGTGAGAAGACAAGCTTAGATAGTGACATAGGTCGTCAAAGTCAACTAAATGTACCTTTCACTGTGTGAAAGAAAAAAAGTGAAAATAAAACGAGAAGCCATAATTGAAGAAAAATAACTACTGTCTTACCTAACAACTTGTCTTCCGCGCCGTCTCCGGCGTCGGTCACCGCCGCTTCTTTAGCTGCTTCTAACTCTGCCACCTGCTGTGTCAACTTCTCGGATCGTTCTGCACGTTCATGGAAATAAGAGAAAATATGAAATTTAAAATGTTAAGTATCTCCCGGCCTCATTGATCATCTATCTAATATCTAATAACACTATTCTTACGAGCTATATCTGCTGTAAGTTTCTGAAGAATTATGCATTCCGCAGACTTTTAGATGGTTAGCTCAAGGTTAGTACGAGTATGTCATGGGAATGTCACCGAAGTGACAGTACACCAAATTACAAATCTATCGGCTCTGTGAACTTTAGAAACACCCTTTTATCATGTAGAAAATGAGCTGATAGTCATCAAACGCCTGAACTGATCTTAATAGATTATAGCTAAAACCATCCTATTGACGACAGATTTCAAACAAACAAAAAGCAAATCAAAATAGGTCCATTCGTTTAGGAGCTATGACGCCACAGACAGACAGACAACAGAGTTGGTGGTAAGTTGTTTCCAGAAATAATAGAACGTGAAGCACCGACTCCAACAAATATGTTTCTAGGGGATAAGTACCTATTTAAATTTAATTATTTTTGTTCATATATTATCGTCTGATAAAGTATTATCTAACTCCAACCCGTTACGGATTTTTAACCGTTAAGAGAGTTGTACCTTCCATCACCAGCTCTTCAACATAAGATGGTGACTGACAGTAGAAAATACTTTTATACATTACATATATTTGGAAAAAAGTAAAATGTGCCTATAAAATTTGAGGTATGCCCTCGATTTCCCCGGGATCCCATTATTAGATCCTGACCTGGTGACGGTGGGACCACCTTAGGAGTATACACTGTCAAATAAAAAAAAAATTTTGAAAATCCGCTCACAAATTGACCTAGAAATTTGTGAACGTACATACAAAAAAAATATAAGTACTACAGTGGAACATATAACCTTCTTTTTTGAAGTCGGTTAAAATCAATGATGGAAGAGAATAATTGACATTTATTGTATTTAGAATATTTTAGAATGCCTGATAACTAAAATCAAGAAAAGGTAACACTTGCGAATAAAGAAAGAAAACGATGAAAAAATTATATGCTCCAGGCGGGAATCGACAGCGTGTCTCCCGTGGAGTCCGGCCAGACGAAATTACCATTACGCCACCGGAGCACTAGTTATAGCATACCAATTTTTTCACCGCTTTGTACGCTTTTGAACGCTTTTATAACAACACTAGAAGCTAGTGTTGATGTTGGAAAATAGCAACGGTGAGGTAGGCAGGCTAAGGAGTTAAATCATGTCAATAAAACACCTTTGCAATTAATGCATTGATCGCCCCTCCCGCGCCCACCACCCGCCTTTAAAATCATAAATGCGTGCATGATATTTTAAAACCATTATATCTCTCAAGATATTCATTGAAACCAAATGCTTTCAGAACAATTTTGCTCAAAATTAAATACTTGTGGTGGATAATGTATTTATTTCGATAAGGAATAATATCATGTTTAAAAAACCACCTTCGCAGAAAGTATATTATTTTAAAACAAATTTCATTACCAAAAAATAGGTTTTAGAGAGTCAATTTCAAAGAATAGACATATGCTGTCGCAGACTTTGTTAGACCTTTTAAAGGAGAACAATTCCTGCATACATGATTTATACGTAGCTATAACCGTTTACGCAACGCACGCAACGAAAGCTCTTAAAAGGAATATTTTTCCCCCGTTTTTGCAACACTTTTAATTTATGCTCAGCTACTATTGGTGGCAGCGTGATGTTTTATAGCCTATATAATACCTCGATAAATGGAATATCCAACACAAAAAGATTTTTTTTAATTTGGCCGCTTATATTGATATTGTACATGTATATATACAATACAAGTTCGCAGTTTCGATAAAATTTCAAGACGGCGGTTATATCCAATGATTTTTGACAGTTCGAAGCGATAAATAGCTTTATCATATCGCGTTTCGGTGGTCATGCTAGGCGGGCTGGTTAAGATTGTAGCTAAACGCTTGCCTATCTATCTGTACAAATAAAAATCAATGTTTGAATGATTGTCTATGCGTTATGAAATCTTTGATCAAATTGGGGTTTCCTAAGTTAGAATAGCTATGGCGCTATTTTTCACAAATGTGGAAAGAAACGAAGCGCTAAATAGCTTTATCGTATCGTATCATATCGCGTTTCGGTGGTCATGCTAGGCGGGCAGTGTGATGTAAGAAGTCGACGATGGGGCACGCTTCTCTACAAGGTGCCTATTCACTCGAGCCTTTAAAGAACCCAAATCGTAATGCTCGGGGGAACACACATATTATTAAAGTATTATCGATTCGTTTTTGGTTTCGATAACAAAAACGAAGTGACATGTTCGATCCGGATGTTTCAATCTGTAATTTGTAATCTCGACATTCTCCGTGCTTCACAAGGCATGGCCGTTGGTCCCTGTTGTTTCTGCAACCGCTATAACCCACCAACCCGCATTGGACTAACATGTTGGTGTTATGGCCCAAACTCCTCATTTGATTCTCCCGTGTAGGAAAGCTTGTGCCCAGCGGTAGGGACTCGACTCCTATATTTCCAGCTTACGCTTGCTTTCTTTTGATTTTTATGGGGTAAGCAAAACGTGAGTGATGCCCAAGGTGCTACCATCGCTTACCTATAATTCTGTGCTTTAGGATTCGGAATTCCCGCCCATAATAATAATAATTTCACTAGGTGGTAGGCCCGTATGTAGGGTCGTCTGGGTAGGTACCACCGCCTTTCTTATTTCAGCCGTGAAACAGTTCGCTGTGTTTCGGATTGAAGGAAAAAGTAGCCAGTGTAATTACTGGGCATGACGGCATTTCATCTTAGGCCTCAGGATGACAACGCACCTGCAATATCAAGTGATTTTTCCTTGTTATTGCAGGTGTCTATAGGCGGCGGTAACCACTTACCATCAGGTGGGCCGTTAGCTTGTTTGTCATCTACTTGTATAAAAAAATATTTTTAAAAAATCATCATCATCATCATACAATCCTTTTAGGCTTTTCTAAGTCCGCCTGGCTAGCTACCACCATATTGCCTAAAACTGCCGCCATAACAATAATGTTAACGGCATTGTTGTGTTCCGGTAGTTGGAGGTAAGATAGCCAGTTCCTCTGTGGTTGAGGAATCCGGGTGTAACTCGCTTCATCGCGGCCTAGTCTTCACTTACCATCAGGTGAGATGAAGGCCAAGAGTTACCCCGTTCAGATAAAAAAAAAATCACATACACTTATTATCTAGCCCAAAGTAAGCATCATTAAGCTTGTGTTATGGATATGGATACTAGATAACGGAGGAAAATGATAATAATATGTATCTATATAAATATTAGAAATATACTAAATAAACATATAAAACATCCATGACTCGTAAACAAATGCTCGTACTCATCATACAAACATTTGCTCCTACCGGGATTTGAACCCGGGACCCGTGACCGTGTAGCTTGTATAGCAAGGGGCACAGACCGCCCAGCCGGTCGTCAATCGCTTAGATACGGGACCTCGCCTGAAGAGACTGACCTTACGAAGTTGTCCGAACTTCTAAAATAAACTTGTAAAATGATGGTGAGTAAAACGTTGATTTATTTATCACCTTCTCCATTTGAGAGCAGTCCTTCACGTGGGTGTCCTTGTGCTTCCGCTGTATCCAGGCACCACATCGCAGCGGGCACTGTTCCAGGATGCTGCCGCAGAGCTTAAGGTGTTGCTGGAAGCAATCAGGACATATTGTATAGCTGTTTAGTTTGAAAGAAACGTCCCAGTTACCTTTATATTAAGATAGATATCTAAATAAGTAAGATGAAGAGCAGTCGGCAATGTCTGTCTGCTAATTTTACTTTAGATTAAAATTTAAGAACACAAATTAATCGCAGTTATATTATTCTCACAAAGAAGACTACTTATTATACCTTAAATCTGTCTAAAACCATCTGAATTGTCTGTTTTGTAATAGGCTTTGTACGCATCTGATAAGAAATTTAACAGAAAATAGATAATTCCCTATCGGAAATATTTGCTTGATCGATAATACGGATAGATTGGATTTACCAATAGTACCGACAGCCGCACATCAAGTGTGACTATCAGTTGGAACTTGGAAAACGGCTCACAACAGATTAAGGTTCCCACAAATGTTAGTGTTTCGCGTGATCTGCTTTTGAGACATATGGCGTTCATTTGAAATTTTGTTTTATTCTCACACTTGATTCACTTAATTGCCTACGAAGGAAGCAAAGTGTTATCTTATCTCGTGCTGTCAACATAAAGGTTTTTCTTGATTTTTATACGATATTCTACGGCGTAAGTCACATTATTGTTATTAATTACCATCAGGTGGGCCCGTTTGTTTGCCACCCGCTTTGTATACAAAATAAACCTACTAAATCTACATGAGTATCTCAATAAGCACTTTTTAAAGCACACAAAGCTAAAACAAAACCAAAACAAAGAGTATCAAAAAGTACATTCGAGAACATTTGAATTTTATCACACTGCCTCCATTTTGCCGGCCTATATGATGTCTTTCTGTTTCATGAGTTCTTCATGTTATAAAGCGGGCTACATTAGTCCCTTAGTGCTTGGTAGAAAGAAGGAATAGAAATGTGCGGATATTAAAATTCATTTTTCGGATAAATAAATGAGACAGTCACTATCACCTGCCCCAAACATTAACGTGCCATTACGTTTATAATTATTGTGTGTAGGTAAGGTAGGGAGACATCAAATGTAGTCTACATAAGCCTTTGCCTACATATTTACTTACTTATTAAGGCGGTCGTTTCAAACGCGCCCTTATTTCAAAGTTTTTGTTTTTATTTTTAACTTTTTATAATAATTTGGCCAATACTTTTCATATTTTATAAAAAAATACTGGATGAGCCATCATAAATTTCAAATAATATTTTTAGATTTAGCACCATCTACTAAAAAATAGCTAGTGTTAAATTGGAAATCTCAAGTAGCACATTGCTATCACAATGCTATGTACATACCAAAATGGTGTATATGAACTAATCAAGTTGTGGTATTTGCAAAAACAAAATCGTTCAAGCCGAATATTGTGATGATATTTATAGCTCAATAATATAAAAGCATCTTGTTTTGAATTTTCATGAATAATTTCTAATGATTTTTATAAATCCGCAGGTTATTTGCCAGCGCCATCTAGACTTAAGGTGCTTAAGGCCCAATTTGGCCCTTTTTTTATTTATTTATTTACAAAAGAAATTACAATACTTAATTGATTAATAGGTGTAAACATAAACTTATACCGTCTTATTATAAAACGAGGACTAACTTTAGTACTAGAACTAAACTGGGTTTAAACGAGGACTAAACAAAATCGTTATTATAAAACGAAGACTAACGCTAAACCATGGACTAACTATGGTACTAAAGATAAACCGCCGTGACCCCTAGTTTATCTTTGGTACTAAGTAAGTACGCTCGCGAGCTCGGGCCAAACATCTAGTTCGCTCTAAAGTTGCACCGCGCTGTATTGCGCAGCTTCTCGCCTACCGCGCCATTCCGCCGTGCGCATATCAGTCGACGCGTGTTCAGAGCGAACTAGAACTTAGAAGTTTGTTGTCAGGTTAGAATAATTTGGAATAATAGTAATATTACTGTTATTAAAAAATGACAACAATTTTAATGATTTAATAAACTTTGACTTACTGGAGATGTCTAGTCGTCATCCTAATAGACATCGTCAACAAGTCAACCCCTTCGACTTGACTGACGAAAATTTCAAGCTTAAATATAGGTTTACTAAATGTTTTGGTCAGAAAATAGTCGATTTATTAAGAGAAGAGATTTGGCCCACGATCCTCGAGGAGGTTCTTTGAGCCCTGAAATGCAAGTGGTTTTTGCATTACGCAACTGGGATCGCCACGAAGTAAGTGTTTTTAATATTTGTCAATCAACACTGATTTTTATGAATAGCTATATTAATTGCAGATAGTTTGCGAGTACCTACTAATGTAGGTACATATGTTATTTTATTCACAGATCCAAGATGATACAACTGATTGTATACATGGCGTATCTTTACTGTAAACGCAAATACAGATGGACTAAAGGAAATTCATAGAGGTCTCAAGTCCTCGGCAGCTCGGGTTAGCGCACCCGGATCGTGAAAGGCCGCGGGTTCGGATCACGCCTGGGGATATGAACTTTTTTTCTAGTTTAAATATTCATTTATACTAAAAAAAGATACATTTCTTTTGTGTTATTATATAGGTAGGTAATTAATATTAATAGTTACGATTTAATAAAGTTGATATTTGGTATTAAACCCAGTAAAAATTGTTTTTATGATACCTAGAAAAGTAAGACTAATAAGCAACCATATTTTAGGTGGTTTATGATGCTGATTTCAAAATTATATAGTGTGCATGACTCAAATACAACTACATATAAATAACACAATCTTTCAACAGGTCATGTACTTCAGCTGAATCATACCTATGCTGAGAACTACAACTACAAATATAACGCAGATCTTTGAACTGGTCATGTACTTCACATGAATCGTACCTGAGAACTAAAACTATGTGTATCACTGGGCTTGTAACTTAATACAAGCCAAAGGAGAACCAGATTGAACAAATTCTTGCTGATCATTATTTTGTAGTCTGAGATATTTCAATAAAACATCATTAGTAATAAATTATTTTATTTATCTTTCATTACAAGTATATTATCCAAGAAGCGAGCCCGGAGCAGCAATAATTGCTAACCTAAGTAGGTACCAGACATTGGTCATAGTGTGGAGACAGCAACCTACTGTATGTTGTCCTGATATGCAGTTGCAATAATAACTCATAATATTTTCTTTCCAACAAGTTGACAAAACATTTAAATATCTATGTGATATATTTTAATTGTTGGGCATATTTCATTTATACACAAATGATTATTTCATAATTTGCTCAACATCATACTATTTTCACGGGGTAATGTGTGTGTAGTACTGACTTTGTATGTGCCAAAACAGCAATTCGGAATACTTCAGCTTATTTCTTTATTGTGATATGTTATCTATAGTTCCCATATCAAAAGTGAACTAAGAAGTTCTATTGTTTTTAAGCCAAAAAACTATACATTATTTATATTTAGTTGTACATTTCCTAGATTCATTTATTTTTTCTTCATTTTTTGAGATTGTGTACAAGTACATCGGCCAGTCTGAAACATCTTCTTTTGTTATTATAAGTGTGCTCTACTTGTAACATTTCCTTTGCTTTTCTTTGAATTCTGTATTGCTTTTTACAATAGCCTGACACATTTCTTCACATCTGTAAATTGAAATCAAATGTATTTTGGATGGATTTAGTATTAAATTATAGTTATGATGACTTTTTTCTTTTATTTATTTATCCAACAATCAATATACATCATACACATAAACTCATTCCAAAGGGGATATAATATAGAGATAAGAGGATTATGTAATTGTAAGTTATTTGTACCTATTTATGTAGGTACATTACCTACACAAATACAATAAGACAATATTTATTTCAGCATATCGAATCTGTAGTCTATTCTGTTACACTAAAGTATGAAAAAAGCAAAATTCAACTAAGTACTTACTTGATCATTATATTTTTTTGCTCTTTTATTTTTAACATATATAATGTAGTTTTAGTCGACTTGTCCTCTATTATGTGCGTCGACTGAGCAATAAGTTGACGTAATATTTCCTTGGATAATAAGAGCATTCGGTATTATTTTCATTGAAGATTAGCATTGCATAACAATGTTGAAAATATTGCAGCTTTATTTTGTTTTCATCACTCCCATAATTTTCACTCCATTTTTTTCTTTTGTTGTTCCATGTTAGGTAAGTTTATGAAAAATATTTATTTATCGATTTAAAGTCAATTTATTTTGGCTAGTGGAAATCTATTAAGAACTTTACGGAAAGGTAAATAAAAATAATTGTGATTTCTGACATTCACTAGGTTAGGTACTAAGTAAGATGCTTGTAGGAAAAAACTACAACCCCACACTCCTTTTCACGCTAGAGGTGTTCAAAATATTATAAAATTTGAAAAAGTGCATCAAAATTATTAATTATACTTATTGTATAAATCGAACAATAACAAATAATTAAATATTTAAATATTTTTATTTTGATAAGTTACTAAATGACTATAAAATCAGCATTTAAAATAGTAACAATTAGAGAAACGAAACGGTCCACTGAACGGTTCGAGAATGAATGAATGATTAATGCCGTTTTTATTTATAATCTGTGAATTATTTACTAATCCATGAACTAACTCTGGTACTATTTGATCCTCAGTAAGTCTAGGATTTCTAATAACAATCCTAGTACTAACTTTAATACCGTATTAAACCTGGACCACTTAGTCCTAGTTTAAACCAAGTACTAAGTAGTTTTTTGTAATAAGACGGATAAAGTTTTACCGTACACCAGAATCGAACACTTTAAATCAACAATTATTAGCAGTATACAGGGTGTACCAAAAATACAAATAAAGTAAAAAGGGTGTAAATGGGTCCCTTGTGTAGAGTTTATTACCAATGTATGACAACTGTAGTATGACATTATTACATGCTGAAAAATTAATTATTTTTGATAAAATAATAAAATAATCGACATTGAAGCGCAGCTCTATTCTAAGTTCATTCCCCCTAACAGACATAAATACCTCCTACTGTTAGAAACTTTTCTACTCCTGGTAGGTAATATTTATTTGATCAAATATTAACCTAAAATAAATAACCTATAATTCCTCAATTAAGGTATTTATTTTACTAGGCTAAGTACAAAAAAGATAAATAGATATTAGATAACTTTATTGAATACTTTACAAGAATATTAAGTGAGTGAGAATCAAGATAGGTATGAGTCAACATAAAAACCACAAATAAATTTTAAAGTTGTATTGAAGTAACAATCTGAGTAGGTAGGTTCTATCTACCTAATAGCTCAGATGAATAAACTAAGGTTTTAAGCCGTAAACCAAAAATAACAATAATTTTAATTGAGTAGGTATGTATTTATCACACACAAGAACCCGTAAGATCGATAAATGTGGTTAAAAATTTATCACGGATCAATCAATTAGGTACTATGTAATTGTACTAGCACTATTCTACCATTTAGAAATAAAAAACAACTTACCTCGAACTAGAAACACTTTTTTCATACAACAACGCAAGATGACAAGTAAGCTGACGGCTCACCTAACAAGCGGGACCACTTAACTCAATCAACACAGCTTTACAGATTTACAGTTCACATGAATATCTTACACAACAACATAACACTTACAACATAGCCCTAAGATTAGAGAAGCAGTTCAAAGTGCACCTACTCCTCCTTGCTGCCTCAACAACGACGACCGTCGTCATAAAATTATACGCGACTACACTTTATGAACTTATGATCAACTGAGCTAGGAAACAGATGAGGTGACACTGACGACTCGAGCCGACAAAGCGGGAAGCGGCTTTGAAATAGGTAGTCTGCGCGCGCCGCTCTGCGCCGCTGTTTTTTCCTTCTGCGCATGCGTACGGGGAATGACAGGGATTGTCAACATTTAACAAGTTTTTTAGTTTAGTAAAATTATTTTAGGTATGGATCGCAATAAGTAATTTAAGTATTATTGTATTATTGTGCCCAATAAACTTTTTTCTATTCTATTCTATTCTATTCTATTCAATAAACAACTTTGACTTTAGTATCCTTATAACTATTGGGTCCCAGCTAAGGCTGGTACCAAAAAATAATAGTTATGACGAGAACAATACAAGGTTTTCGTTTTCGTTAAGAGGTTTATTAGAGCGCTGTTCGACTTAAATTGGATTTAATTATCGTGGCAAGCAAGAGCTATTTAATTAAATGTTAAGATGATTTTTCGGAGTGAATCTTCTGTATTTGTACTTTTATGTATCTGTGGTATAAGAAGTAGTGTAACATAATTACGCCAACGACAAAAACAAACCGTTAAATGCTTGTCTTGCATTCGAAGCCCAGTAAGATCCATTTTTTCAACGTTAAAAAAGTAGGTTACAAAATAAGTAAAAACATATCCAAGCGAGCACGGTCGCAAACACTACCTAATCAACAGTTTAAAGGCACTTAGTCATAATCCGGCAGTACTCTGCTCTGTTTTTTTTATATCGAGTATTAAAAAAAATCTTTTGAATAAAATGTTGTGAACCAATGACACATTTGGGGGCGTTTAGGGTTTCATCGGAAAAAATGTAAACCAAATTTTTGAATCTCCTCTGAACTCCCTAGTACTTACATAATCTTACAATTTAATTTTGACCGACAAATAACCTTGCTAGATCATGCTCATTTAAAGGGAAGGCCGGTACATTTTCAATCCAAGTGAAGACTTCGGCCCGCTTTAATGCGTAGGTAATTCCGTCGACAGCACGTTAATAGTACATGCGCGTTCATTGTGACCACTTACTACTACCATATCATCATTAACATCATCATACCAACCTCTGATGTCCACTACTGAACAAAGGCCTCCCCCACCGATTTCCAAATGAAATGGTTCTTGGCAGCTGCATCCAACGGCTCCCCGCGACTCTGACCAGGTCTTCTGTCCATCTAGCTAGTGGGAGGCCGTCCTTCTTTGCACTTCCCGGTATGTGGTCGCCATTTTAAAACTTGAACGCCCAACCAGCCGTCTGTTCAGCGTGCTATGTGCCCTGCCCACGCCACTTTTTTTTTTTTTTTATACAACTAGATGACAAACAAGCTGACGGCCCACCTGGTGGTAAGCGGTTACCACTGCCTATAGACACCTGCAATAACAAGGAAAAGCACTTGATATTGCAGGTGCGTTGTCATCCTGAGGCCTACGATGAAATGCCGTTCATGCCCAGTAATTACACTGGCTACCTTTCCTTTCAATCCCTTCACTTCTCTCACTTCAACTTGCTAATCCTATGAGCTATGTCAGTGACTTACCATACCATACAATTTTTTATAACGGCAGTCATCAGGTAGGCCATTTTACACGTAATGGTATAAAAACCAGTTTTATTGACCCAGAGCGATGCGTCACGTAGTTTATTTCCATTTAATAGTAATTTTGAACCCTGTTCTCGTTTGACCTGTCGCTTCGATTGTGCAATATCGCGCTGTGACATAAACAAAACAGCTTGAAAATTACATCACACCTTTTCACATCGCGCATTTTTTGATAAAGATATGTACCTCCCACCCTGTCACTGTATTTGAATACTCCGGTATGTACGAAAACTTACGTATTATTTAAGTTTAAATAATAAATGCGGAACCCGAGGTGTATTTTTTCAAATGGCGGTGAATTCTGCTGCAAGTCTAGTATTTTCAAAGACTAAGCGGTAGCAGATGAGTGCTTAGTTAGATTAGTGCAATTTGATTTTACATACTCTATTTATTTAAAGGTTTTTACGTAATATGCGAAATCGATACTAATAGCAATTTATTGCTTAAAAATAATAAACAACACCTAAACAAAAAGATAAATAATTGTTATAAAAATTAAAAAATAAATGATTATTTCAATAAAATTATTATTACTTGTCATCGTATTAGAAATTAAGGCATCGTACTATAAGTTTTATCGGCAAAGAAAGTTTTTTGCATCTCAGAAGGAATCGACGGTACTAATAGTTTGCATATTCTAGTCTTTGGAAATATAGTCTATTGATTTGATGTAAATTTTAGGTTGAATGACATTCACAGCCGATCACTAGAGTAGTGACATTTTCATTTTGAGTTTTCGATGAAGAATTTCTTTTTTTTTGGGTACTTCTGATACACCGTGTACACAAATTTAATATTTATTATTTATGAAACAATATTAAAAAACTTTGACAAAGTTATATACGCTTTTTTGTATGACATTGACTGTCTATATGTAGTAGCTGGTTAAATCAGCCGTTTAACTGGACCTTTCATTGTGAAAATAAAACGAGAAGCCATAATCAAAGAAAAAGAACCTACTGTCTTTCTTACCTAACAACTTGTCTTCCGCGCCGTCTCCGGCGTCGGTCACCGCCGCTTCTTTAGCTGCTTCTAACTCTGCACCTGCTGTGTCAGCTTCTCGGCTCGTTCTGCACTTTCCTGAAAATAAGAGAAAATATAAAATTTAAAATCTTAAGTACCCCAGGCTCATTAATCATCCAATTAAAAAATATTTTTTACAAAAATAAAACCGACTTAAAAACATTAAAAATGAAAATAATTAAATTTCAGTATCTAGTTACTTACCTCCTAAAATGTTTTTTTAGAGTTGGTGCTTAACTTTCTATTGTCTCTGGAAACCCTTAGCTTAGCAGCAACTACAAAAAATTCATTATAGAAGGTAGGTAAGTAACTAGGTACCTACTGAAAATTTAATTATTTTTTTCCTTTTTAACGTTTTGAAATCGGTTTTACTTTAGTAAAAAATATTTTTTTAACATTTTTAAGTGATTTCCTAAGGTCAAAGCAAGATGGATGACCGTCAGCACTATCGACTTGTCTGTCTCTCAGTGTTTGGTTGGAATACATAGTGAAAGAATTATCTTTTAACTCCTAACCGTTAAGGAGTTGTACCTTCCATCATCAGCTAATCATTAACATGAGATGATGACTAACAAAAGCAAATACTTGATTAGCTTTCGAAAAAGTAATACATTTCGTGTAAATAAAATTTGAGGTTTGCCCTCGATTTCCCTGGGATCCCATCATCAGATCCTGACTTGGTAACAATGGGACTACCTCTGGAGTACCTATACTATGTCGAATAAAAAAAAATTTTGAAAATCGGCTTACAATCGACAGAGAAATCGGTGAACATACATACAAAAAAAAGTACATTCAGTGGAACATATAACCTCCTTCTTTTTTAAAGTCGGTTTTTTTTTTTTTTTTTATACCACTAAGGTGGCAATCAAGCATACGGCCCACCTGATGGTAAGCGGTTACCGTAGCCTATGGACGCTTGCAACACCAGAGGTATCACTTGCGCGTTGCCGACCCTGTAAAAACCTTTTCACACCTTTTTTGAAGAACCCCATGCTGTACTCATTCGAGAAAACCTCTGCAGGGAGCTCATTCCACAACTTGAGCGTACGCGGGAGAAAGTTTCTCTGAAACCGTACAGTACGTGACCACTTTGGTTCCAATTTGTGAGGATGAACTCACTGCCGGTGGCGAGCGGTGCGATGATAAAAAGAAGCCGTGGGCATCATGTCAAATAATTCCTCAGAACACGCCCCATTATACAAACGGTAGAACACACACAAGGAGGCAAAATCTCTCCGTAGGCTTAATGGTTCAATACCGCTTGTGAGCTCAGGATCGTCGACAATTCTCATAGCGCGTCTTTGGAGCACGTCAAATGGTCCAAGCTGGTATCTAGGCGCTCCCGCCCATAAATGGCAGCAGTACTCCATATGGGGCCTGATTTGAGACTTATACAGTAATAGTCTTTGCCCCGAAGTGAAATACCGCCGCGCTCTATTGAGCACACCAAGCTTCTTGGATGCCAGCTTGACTTTATCCTCCAAATGACTGCGGAACTGCACGTCACTAGAGATATCAACACCAAGGATCCCGATACTCGTAGAGATGGAGAGCGGCGTGTCGAGGAATTGTGGAGCTACAGCGAATGGGGTTTTTTTAGCGGTGAACGCGCAGACTTGTGTCTTAGTGGGGTTGAATTGGACTAAGTTTAGTCGTCCCCAATCGGAGACTCTGATTAGAGACCTCTCGATTTCAGACACAAGCCGACCGCGACTTTCCTCCACTGTAGACCGAGGGGTATTAGCACGACTCGTATAGTAAGCGTCGCCAGTACTGTCATCTGCATAACAATGCAGTCCGTCAATAGACAACATATCATTGATATGCAGCAGGAACAATGTTGGAGACAGCACCGAGCCTTGCGGGACGCCAGCGTTAATGTCCATGCTATCCGAGCAACTGCCGTCAACGACGGCTCTTATGCATCTGCTGGACAAAAAGCTAGCGACCCATTTGCACAACCCCTCAGGCAGCCCATAAGATGGTAACTTCGAAAGAAGACCCCTGTGCCAGACCCGATCGAACGCCTTCGCTACATCTAGGCTAACTGCCAATGCCTCACCATGACTCTCAATGGCAAGAGACCAACGGTGCGTGAGATACACTAGAAGATCACCCGTCGAGCGACTGTGGCGAAAACCGTATTGACGGTCGCTGATAAGGTCGTGATCCTCTAGGTACCTGAGGAGTTGCGTATTTAAAACGCGCTCCATCACCTTTGAGAGAAGGGAGGTTATAGCGATTGGCCTGTAATTCGATGGGTCTGATCTATCGCCCTTTTTGGGCACCGGGTGCACATGGGCAGTCTTCCATGAAGATGGAACTTGCCTGGTGGAGTATGAAAGCGCGAAAAGACGCGTCAGAACAGGACACAACTCAGGAGCACACTGCTTAAGCACCACTGCCGGTATGCCGTCTGGCCCGCTCGACTTATGAATATCCAGAGATAACAACTCACGCCGTACCTGCCGTTGCGTAATAGAGATCTCCGGCATAGAGTTGCCGCACCAAGGGATGGTAGGTGGTACAGCACCTCCGTCATTCAAAGTCGAGTTCGAGGCAAAGAGAGCACCCAGTAAATCGGCTTTCTCTTTAGCGCTGTGGGCCAAGTTTCCATCAAGCTTACGTAGTGGTGGCAAGGACGACCTACAAAAGTTTCCCTCGGCAGCTTTGGCGAGCGACCAGAAAGCGCGACTCCCGGAGGGGTGTCTTGCAAGTTGATCGCCAATCCTGCCGACAAAATCGAATTTCGCTCTGGCAATCACTCTTTTACAGGACCTCGAAGCAGCGTTTAACTTCCGCTTCACGTCAGAGATGTTGGGATCCTGATTGGTTTGGGCCGTGGTCCAAGCCTCAAACGCAGCCTGCTTGCTTTCGCGAGCTTCCCTGCATGGCCTATTAAACCACGGTCGCCTCTTAACGCCTGCGGCCACTAGCAGGTTAGGAATGTAACATTCCATACCCGCCAGTATCGTCTCAGAGACTGCAGCCGCACAGGTGTCAGGATTATCTGATGTGAAGCAGAGCTGCTTCCACGGGTACGATGCGTAAAACTCACGCAACCCATCCCAGTCTGCTGACTTGTAATGCCACACTCGACGCCACCCAGCTGGCCGGGGAGCATCAGGCTGCGCACTGTGCACTTGGGTCCGGACGAGGCAGTCTGTGGTCTGATGAGCCTAGAGGCGCATCCACTGAGATGGTATATCCGTCCGGACGCGTAGTCAGCAGAAGGTCCAGTAAAGAGCTCGTATGGCTCTCAATATCTGGTATTCTCGTAGGAGAATTAACCAGTTGCGAGAATCCATAGGCCAGGGCGAATTCGTGAGCAGACCTTCCCGCGTAGTCAGTGGACCGAGAACTGAGCCACTCGACATGGTGCGCATTGAAATCTCCTAATATCACTAACTCCGCGGTAGGGTACTGCTCGAAAACTTTGTCGGTCGTCGATTGCAGGTGCTCAAAGAGTCGTGTCGTGTCTGAGTCACCGCTATGGGACCTGTAAAGGCACGCGTAGATGCGGGTGTGGCCGCCGTGATCGATGCGAACCCACAAAATCGACAGGTCTCTGTCTTCTAGGCCATGAAGACGGCGACAGCAAACATCCTCCCGGACGTACATGCATACCCCGGCACGACGCACAAATTTGTGCTCGAACTTGTACCCGGGGTATAGTAAGTACGATGAGTCGTCCGGGCAGGAGATTTGGGTCTCCGTTAGGAAAAGTAGGGTCGGCTGCGCAGTCTCAAGGTGTTGGTGGACTGCGTTGATGTTACTGTAAAGTCCCCTGATGTTGCAAAAATCCACTTTCAATGTGGATAGGGAAGCCGCTGAAAAAACGTTTCTCTTTCTACTTTTTTTGGCCATATTTTGACGATGAAAAGGGTTTTTGGAAGGAGTCTCTGTATTGGCAGCATGATAGACAAATATGCAGTCACATCCCGCCAAGGTACTGTGCAGGAATTGCAGCCTGCTGGCGCGGCGGGCGGAAGGGCCCCCAGTCCCCACCTGTGGCAGAAGCCGGGTCCACTCCGGTCTCCTTCTCCGGCACGGCAACTACCACAGGGATTTTTCACAGACTGGCGGTTCAGCCTCCCAGGGCGGAGATTAGGTAATCCCTGGGTTCGGGAACCCGTTCAGCCTGCGGGCGGCCAGCGGACAGCCGTTTCACTGGGTCTCCCTGACCGCCGCGCCAACAGGATGCGCCCACACAAGTAAATGGCAGTGCTTAAAGCACCACGGGTCCACCAGCTGCCAATATGGGGACTCCTTGAGGAGCTCTGGCAACCTTACTCACCGCAGGAACACGACACTACAAAAGCAGCGTCATTTGGCTGCGAACTTCTGTAAGGTGGAGGTATTTCACCAGTCGGGCTGCTCCAGTTCGAGCGAATTAACGCTATGCCCTACCTCTCTTATTGATTCGGTTAATTAATACCATCTCATTGAGACTATTCTTATGAGTTACCACGTTATAGCTGCCGTAAATTTCTAAAGAATTAAGCATCTCGCAGACTTTCTGATGGTATAGGATCAGCTCAGCATCAGTAGGTATGTCATGGGAATGTCACCGAAGTAACAGTACACCAAATTTCAAATCAATCAGATATGTGAAAATAAATCATGTAGAAAATGAGCTGATATTTATCAAAACCTTGACTGAAGTGATCTTCTCTTCTTAAATTATAGGTAAAGCGCTTATTACATTATCCTATTTTCTAACTAGAAACCGAGTTGGATTCCTTATTAGAAAGCCAGCAATTTTTTTTGTTTGGTTCGCTAAACTGGTTATTGTCTTCGATAAAATAATAAATAAAATACCTACACCAAAGTGTTGCTTGATTGCACTATTTGCACTTGATGCCAGCACAACATGCAAAGTTACAATACTTAAAGGGGTATCTAAGTATATGCTTTGGGTCACACATATTGATGACACCGTATTTATTAACTGACTTCAAAAACGAGGAGGTTCTCAATTCGGCCGGTAAATTAAAACCGACTTCAAAAAACTGAAAAGTATAAAATAATTAAATTTTTGCTTCACTTTCTATTGTTTTTGGAAACCACTTAGCACCAACTCCAAAAAATATGTTTCTAGGGGATGAGCACCTACTTAAACTTAATTATTTTATACTTTTCCGTTTTTTGAAGTCGGTTTTAATTTTTGTTTAAAGTTTTTTTCACAAAACTTCATAATAAATAAATAATACTTAATATTGATACTTCATATTGTAATTAATATTGTGAACATGTTACTCTGTCATATTTCAGTTTATGTCTGTTGTCACTTAGTGGTGTATAAAGAAATATTATTGTTTACTGTTTATTCTACAATGTTATTTATTTATACAATGCTTGTTGACGGGAAAGAAATTTGAATTCAATAGTATAATATTAATAATTAAATAATTAAAACAAAAATTTAAACCGACTACAAAAAACTGAAAAGGATAAAATAATTAAATTTGAGTAGGTACTTAGGTAGGAACAATTTTTTAAAGTCGGTTTTAATTTTGGATTAAAAATTTTTTTTCACAATTTTTAGTGTTAACTTTCTAAGGTCGAAGCTAGATGGGTGACCGTCAACTTATATTGTTTCCCACTATCGTATAGTTTCACTAATAAGTCATAGGAAAGCAAAAATCCGCAATTTCGCATATGTAGACGACTTACTGATTTCAGTTTTTTTATTTAAAAACCAAAAACTACCCAACTGATTTTGGGGAAAAAAATTATGGGACCAAACATCAACTATTCCGCATCGAAAAAGAAAAAAATCACGTAAATCGGATCACTAATCTCGGCGTGATCGGTGCACATACAAAGAAAAAATATACGTGGACGACTTACTAATTTCAGTTTTTTTACTTATATCTTATATAAACCAAACTACCGAACTGATTTTGAAAAAAAAATTATGGGACCAAATGGCAGCTATTCCGCATCGAACAAAAAAGAATCACGTAAATCGGATCTTACTGATCTCGGCGTAATTGGTGTACAGTCGGCAGCACGTCAAGCGTAACAGTTTGTCCTTGAACCTAGAGCGCAACGCACAGAAAATTTGTGAGCAAAGGATAAACATATGTCTCTCAGCGCCTCTTTCTAACGTCTCTCTCTCAAGTACTCTGTACCTACAATACTCGCAGTTGGCCTTGAACGCGAGCGCGACGACTATTAAAATTTGTATTTCTTCGATATAGCCTCCGACGAAATATGTGTAGGTTTATAGGTAGCTATAGCTACAGCTAGCTATGTACGCGGTCTACTCTCTTCGCTTCGTTGTTTGAACTTGATTTAAAATTAAAGTACGGCTGAGACTATTGCTTTAATTTAATAAAACAAAAAGTTTTCTACATATAATGGCTAGTTAAGATATTTTATTTACCTACCTATTTACCAATGATGCTCAGCGTACCTAGTTATTTCAATCAACTAATATTATACCTATTAAAATACAGGCTTTATTATTTATTCATTGTTATTAACTTAAAAAATATTTCTATTGTCGGGTCATTATTATGGTCCATTGTTATGGAGAGAAATGAAAATAAACATTTACTTAGGTTTGTTTTTCTACATTTATTTAATGTTAAAAAACAAAAACAAAACATTTATAATGTTCAACTCCTATTATCATACCTGTAACTACTACTCATTCACAATATTTTAAAGATCTAACATTCTACTCTTCAAATGTGAATATGAATTAACAATTTTGAAGAAAAGTAATATTATACCTAGCACAACTACAACACACAAAATCTTATTGAATTTTAGTGTTAAAAATAAATTCTCAACAAACAATATTTGAGATTTGAACTGGGTTCCCCAAGAATGAAGACAAGTATAATTTTGAAGAAAAGTAATATTATACCTAGCACAACTACAACACACAAAATCTTATTGAATTTTAGTGTTAAAAATAAATTCTCAACAAACAATATTTGAGATTTGAACTGGGTTCCCCAAGAATGAAGAAAAGTATGTAACGCAATCAACCAGGGATGTTTGTAACTTTGTTTCGAATTTATTTATTGTATTTTACAAGATACAGTGATGTGTGAAGCAAGCAATTTTGAAGCTTAATTACATGACGCTAAAGTTGAAATTGTGTTAAATGTATAAAATTGTAATGATTTGTTGGTGTAAATCACTAACTATCAACTAGTTACTAATACTTGAATAAATTTTCAATTAGGTATGTGAAGTAGGTATGATAGATAGGTCTTTGTGATTTGTTTTTTTCTAATATACTTACTTATGTAGGATCTAAATCCTTTTCTATTTAAGTTAATTACAATACCATACGACATAACAATATATGGTGCAATGCGGTTACGTCTTCAATGGAATCTCGACCTTATGTCAGATATTTTAGGTCGATTATTAATTATCAAGGTATGGCTCATGATATTTAGATCAATAGGTAGGGTATAAAATTCGCCTGTGACATTACATTACTTTTTGATTTGTGTTAGTTATAGTCCTACGATCATAGATTAGTGATAATATATCTTATGATGGTCTGTCTAAGGATAAGGATAGAGCAGTCGATCAGTTTATAAAAGAATTGTGTAAAGTCGGGGGTTATACCTAGTTTAAATACATTTCAAAATTTATAGTAACTAGTCTTTAAGTTTTAGCCATAAGTAAACGCTGAAAAAACTGAAAGATTATCACTTAGATTAATTGTTTATATCTAAGGAATGAGGAGCTCGGTGGCGTAGTGGTTCAAGCGCTCTGGTTTCGATCACGAAAACAAAGCAACTTTCGCCATGGTTGGTCCCTGGATGGGTCAATCAAAATTATAATCTTGAGCTCCTCCGTGCTTCGGAAGGCACGTTAAGCCGTTGGTCCCGGTTGTTACTGCAACCGCTTTAACCCACCAACCCGCGTGGTGGTGTTATGGCCCAAAACTCCTCATGTGTTTCTGCCATGTAGGAAGGCCTGTGCCCAGCAGTGGGACGTATATAGGCTGGTGATGATGATGATGATGATGATCTAAGGAATATCCATACTAACTTTAAAGGACTAACAAAAAAAAAACAAACAAAAAAAAAACTTTCTAACAAAAAAAAATGCATCAAAATCTGTCAGTGCTAGCTACGATGGCACAGACAAACTTACAGATACAAAGACAGACACATCAAACTTAAAATGCCCCTCTTTTAGGGTCGGGGGTCATAAAAACTAAAAAGGGTAATTTTATGAATAACTTAGGTGCTAACAATATGCAGTTAAGTAGGTAGGTAGTAGGTAGGTAGATATTAGTATTTTTAGCACCATTTTACCTCCCTTATTCTTTTCTATAATTATTTAATGAAATCCAAAATTATATGTAGAACATCACAACTTTCAGAAATCTCTTTTAATTAAAGAGTTATGCAAATTTTTGTTTCATGCTAGTAATTTATTAATCTGTCAAGCGGCATTATCCCTCTGGAGTGTTAAGACAATTGAAAAATCAGTTGTCTGGAAACTCTGGAATCTGATACTTGACAGGTATTCAAAAACCATTCCTGTGATGTGAGAAATATTACTACTTATCCTATAAAATTGCTTAAATTAAAGCGGCATTATCCCTCTGGAGTGTTAAGACAATTGAAAAATCAGTTGTCTGGAAACTCTGGAATCTGATACTTGACAGGTATTCAAAAACCATTCCTGTGATGTGAGAAATATTACTACTTATCCTATAAAATTGCTTAAATTAAATTTTGAACACCATTCTAAATCAAATAACCATTGCAATGAGAAGTAAGTGAATTTAAATAATATTAAACAACAAAAGTAATAGGAGAAAATATGTTAGAAGACTGTTAGGTTTAGAAAAGTAACTATATTTTATTATAATTTGGGTTAACAAAATAATGTTCTGGGTGAATTAACACCATTGCTCTTTGAAATTATATCAATCTCTTATCATAAAAATCACATAGATAATTGGATAGCCTTACTATTACTGGTACGCTTTTGAATTTACAGGTCATGAAAGTTACACTAATATCATGTAGGAACTTGGAACACTGCTATTGCTGAACAATTATGAACATGTGAATATTACAGTTGTCCAGGCAGAGATAGGTATAGGTACCTATAGGGACAACTCTTCCTAACCTACTTTGTAATGTGGTGGTGTTATAAGTATTTTTACCAGGCCCTGTTGATCTTATCACCCCAGGAAACAAAAACTAATGTAATTATGACTCTGGTTGCTTATGTATTGATTTAAAGTGCTCACTATTGCTAAGCCAAAATGTTGAACTAAGTATCTTAAAAAAATATCTTCAATAACCTTTCATTTTTTTCGAAGTCAGTCATTAAATTATAAACTGAAACTTACCCTAACCTCTATGTGGTGGTCATATATATACTTTTTGTAAAAATATTATTTATGTCTGAAGCTTTTAGTTAAATAAATTTTGACACTGGCAGACTGGCATCCACTCAACAATAGAATATCTCTTGTCTGGTTTGTGGTTACTTATTTATTTCACTGACATAGGTATGGAATTCACTAATAACAAGAATTATGTGAACAAATACACCACACATCAACACACTATCTTGTAGCCTCTACCAACAGCCTGGATCTTCATCTCATATTTAAAAACCAAAAATATATGGTCCGCCACCTGCAAAGTAGTATTTGTTTTATTATGTGTACCTGTTCATAAATAAACTGGATTGAGTCTTTCAGAATATCAGCTACTTAATTAAAGATGTTTTTACAAAACATTATAGTAGGTGGAATCATTTTACAAATATGATTAGTTGGTATATTTAGACCAAATACCTAATGAAACTAATTAACTTATCAAGGTTATGCAAGGTTATAAGTTAATTAGTTTAGCAAGGAAGTCTCCAAATACTCCAAATACTTTTAATTTTGTTAGAAGTTGAAGAAAATCAAATGACATTGACCAAAACCTGTTTCGTTTATGTAAAAAATAAATGAAGCAAAATACTTTTATACACATGGCGGTCATTTCAAAAACAAGATGAAAAGTGCAGTTTATTTAAAATATAGGTTGGTGTGTCCTGTTCTCATAAAAACAGTAGAAAAAAATTCTAACTTACCGATATTTGGTCGGATTTTCATATAATTAACATTACATTTGTGTAGTGCTACTATTTTATTTTCATTCCATCCAAGTGCGTGGCCATTTCGTAATTTTCGTATATTACTTATATTTTTTTCAAAGAAACTAACATTTATCTACAAATAAATTAAACAAGAAAAGTCAATGTTGATTTCGTTATTTCGTATTCAATAGTTTGAACCCTTATTATTAGGTAGCCCCATACAATTCAGGTCTCAATACAAAATGGACATCCTATTTCTAATAATCAACTCTTAAATACCACAGATACAAAAAAAAATCTTCTAAACTTGAGCCCCAACTTCATACTTAAAAAATGCGATGTCATAGAAATTAGACTAAACTGCGCGTACAAATAGCGTTAGCTCAAACAATTCGACCAATTTTAACCAATAAACGCTCGAAGCATTCTGACAAGCTCTGCTATTGGTCAGATTCTAAAAGATGGTGGAAGTTGAACCAATAGCGAAGAGGGTGTGCTTTCTTTCTAATAGCTATACATAGCGTTTACTAGGGTTATATATACTGTTACGCTTGATGTGCTGCCGACTGTACATACAAAGAAAAAAAGTCGGTTCTCGTTTTTGAAGTCGGCTAAAAACAGAATTAGAGAAAGTGCTGGTAAACTATTGCCTATTTGATATACAATCATCTGATTTTTGCACCTTTTTATTCCAACAGTACAATGTTCTATATAATTATTAAGTATATGGCTCTAGCCACATGGATATCTCGCCAAAAGTAGCCTGTGACCTTTCTCGCGGTAAAATATATCTGCATGATAAATTTCATCTAAATCAGTTCAGCGGAAGGAATGAAGATAAAGAATCCATTGTCTCGTTTTTAACCCCCGACGAAAAAAGAGGGGTGTTATAAGTTTGACGTGTCTGTCTGTGGCATCGTAGCGCCTAAACGAATGGACCGATTTTGATTCGTTTTTTTTTGTTTGAAAGCTGATGTGACTACGATGGTTCTTAGCTATAATTTATGAAGATCAGTTCAGGCGTTTGATGACTATCAGCTCATTTTGTACATGATAATAGGGTTTTCTAACTTTTACACATCCTATTGTTCTGAAATTTCGTGTACTGTCACTTCGGTGACATTCCCATGACATACTATCCTTGAGCTGATCCTATACCATCAAAAACTCTGCGAAATGGTTTATTCTTCAAAAACTTACAGCAAAATAGCGTGTTTGGGCTCTTATGAATAGTCTCAATGAGATGGTGCTAGATAGATGATTAATGACGCCGGGGGTTACTAAAAATTTTTAATTTTGCAATTATTATAATAATTTCAATAAATCTATAAACTGTGTAATAATTAAAATATAAAACTAGAAACAACAGAAAAATCGTTTTCAAGTCCTGAGGCGGGAATCGAACCCGCGACCATTCGCAATACGGGCGACTGCTTTAACCAACTGAGCCACCCAGGACTTGGGATATCCCTGTGAAATTCTTCTAGTATATCTGTATTTGCGTTTATGAGCTAACGTCCACCCTACAATGTCAAAATGTTCTATTTCAACATCCGAAACGAGTATTTTTATAAATACCTACGATTCGGTTAAGTTGGGGCAGTGCTTTTAAATATTCTTAATTTTTGATTTTAACATCATTTTAGATGTTTGTAAAATTACTTAGTAAATAAAATATACTAGAAAACTAGAAAAATTTCACGTCCTGAGGCGGCAATCGCAACTACAGCAAATACAGATAGACTACAAGAATTTCACAGGGATATCCCAAGTCCTGGGTGGCTCATTTGGTTAGTGCAGTCGCGCGGATTGGATTAGATCCCCGCCTCAGGACGTGAAATTTTCTAGTTTTATATTTTAATTACTAAGTAATTTTTCAAACATTTTAATGTTAAAATCTAAAATTAAGAACTGTGTAATTAAGAAATGTGTAGAGCGACAGGGGCCGTTCTAACTCTCTAGATAGGATTATATCTGTTGGATTACACCTGCCTATTTCCTATTTAGAGAGTAGAGACTTACGAGATAAGGACTTATTACATTGTCCTATTTCCTAACTCTCTAAATAGGAAATAGATGCCTTTTGACAATCGCCATCGCTAACGTTAAATTAATGAAAAATGTATGGAATTTGACATTTACAATCGAAAGGTGTCCAAGGCCAAAGTTTGACTTGCATATGAACGTTAAATACGAATATAATCGATTTGTCGTTTCTAATAAATAATTTGCCGTGTACCTAATAAATAAAATAAATAAATATTTTCGAGTTGAAAGATTGTATGAAATGTCGTGCGGCGAAAGCGCTCTTAGGTAGTTTAACTTTGACTAGCTCGCCTGTTTGGGGGATATTGTATAGGTACTCAATTCTAATAATAATAATAATATAGGTACTTACTAGACAACGGAGCAATAATAATAATAATGGGTACCTAAATAATAAAAATATACTAAATAAACATATACACATGACTAGTAAACAAATGCTCGTGCTCATCACTCATCATACAAACATATGCTCCCACCGGGATTCGAAACCGGGACCCGCGACCGAGTAGCCTGTATAGCAAGGGGCACAAAACACTCGGCCAGACGGTGGTCAATTCTAAAAAAAAATTAAACCAATCGATCGGCATGTAGTCTATCAACTTTTAATACCTTCCCACGGGGAAAAATGAAAGGTTAGTTTTCACCTTAAAAATGTTACTTTTTTAGGTATTTTAGGTTATTTTTGAGTAGACCCGGCTGGCAACGCTGGTTAAAGCGGTTGCAGGAAATACCGGGACCAACGGGTTATCGTGCCTCCGAAGCACGGAGAAGCTCGAGATAACAAAGTTTGATTGACCCATCACAGGATTGACCATAGCGAAAGTTAGTTTGTTTTTCGTATCAAATAAAGAGCGATCAAACCAATACGCCACCATGCTCCTCGACCAGTAATATTATCCAGTCCAGTCCAATAGTAACCACAAATATTAACTATTGTATTGTAACACATGTAGAGATAAATTCTTACGTTTTCCTACTAATCGTAGTAGTTAGGTTAGTAGTTACCTATATGTATGGAATCGTATTTAGATTGAATCATTTCGAAATAAGCGACGATTTTACACTCTACAAATTTAATTTGCGCTCGCACTTTTTGGCGTCCGCCATTTTGAGTGTTGTGCTAAAGTGCTAGGTTATGTAGGTACCGATAATTAAGTTATAAACTATCGAGGCTCTATAGACCACAAATAAATTGTAACAATTCGGGTATATTATTTGTACTTTTGTTGGACTGTATTTGGTTGTTTAGCGGTTCGATACAAATGGCTGACGATATAAATCACAAAGAGTGCAACAGACATAATAACGGGCCACTTACCAGCAAGGAAGCAGGCTCAGGGCTGGGACAGGACCAGGGCTAGCTCCAGCAGGAAGATAGTTGTGCGGATAAGCTCTGCTTAACACTTTCAAGCGTGTTAATTAGGCACACACACACACACTCACACGCACAAATAGTTAATAAAGCGGCAAACCAAACAGTTAGTAGGTTGATTAATAGTTAGAGTAGGTAAGTTCTAAGTTATTACGATGGGGATATGGTCTGGAGACTCAATTATTACTGGGAGCGGCGCGTAAAACGGTGGCGGAGATTCGAGAACGACAAATGCGGATGCGGAACTGCGGGCGACGTGTGCGAGCTGCGAGGGCGGGGCGGCCGGTGAGGTGCGGAAGGATGAAGGGGGCCGGCCAACGACGCAGAGTCACGCGGAGTGAAAGAGAAGGACACACGCTAAAGCGGAATCACAAAACGAGAGAGAGATATGGACGTAAACCGCCAACTAAACAGTGATGACAAATTAACAACTTTTATTTGGTGTCAGTGAGTGAGACTGTGAGATACATTGTAATGAAACTTGTAGGTAAACTGTTTAAGGGCTTATTACATTATCCTATATCCTAACTCTCTAACTAGGAAATAAGAAGATGTAATCGCAGTTAATGAGTTAGAATCCTATCTAGAGAGTTATGACCTCACTGTTTCCAAAAAACAATATTTCCTACACGGTTCAAAAATTTATTGAATTCAAATTCAAAATTCAAATTCAAAATTCAAAAATTATTTATTGCTAAAAATATGGTACATAAATGGTTCTTCATACTTATTTAAAATAGTCTCACATATTTCACTGTTATACAGCATGCAATTCTTAGGACAAGAACTTTAAGAGAATACATATTTCCAAATCCAACATTAAATTGCCAAAAAATATTTATGTTAGTTTATTATTAAGTATTATTAAATTTCACAAGCATTACTATAAAGATACGGATTATAAATGTTTATTGTCAATCTTATATGCTAAAAATTCTTTGACCGAATAAAAACACATATCAAGTAGCCATCTCTTTAAACGACATCTAAATATGTTTAGGGGTAGTGACTTTAACATTGCCGGTATACATGGTTGTATATTTTAACCGACATAAAAAAGCAGTTTCTTCTATAAATATCAGTATTATGTGTCTTTATAAAACACAGTGTTGGGTGAAGAAGCAATCTATGATCCTTTGCCTAATTTGTCTATGGAATTAGAAACTTACCAAATTCTCTCTGATTTGATGAAGTTTTACCTCTTTCTTGACACCAGACGGCGCCACCTTCTATGAACTCGGCGTGTCGAAACCTGTTTGACTTCATAGCGTTTGTGATTTTTGCCGCGGAAACAATAAGTTTTCTTTTTGTCTCTCAGAAGTTACAAAATTAAGCTTAAAACACAGTTTTATTGTGCGGATTAGTGCGAAATGAGTGAAAGGGAGAAAAGTGGTGATAGTGAGAGGCCGGGTTCTGTCGCCCCGGACGGGGGACGAGCCCGAGTTGATTCTTCGGAAACTGATTCTTCGTCATCCTCGGAGGATGAACGATATGCTTCACCGCCGCCAAATAAAAGAAGTAAGTACAAACATACTTACGATCCACGAGTGGACACCTTAGTTTCCCAAGTAAATTACCTTTCAAATTTTATTACACACAACATACCGACACAGTGTTCCAACTTGCCTAGTACTAGTTCGCAAGATATTATTGATAGCCCACAGGGTCCGTTTTTAGTGGTTCCAAACTCAACTGGTTCAGTTTCTACGACCTTGTCATTAGGAGATATTATTATTGATCATGATGATAGTAAAATTATACCTCCTGCTAATCCGGAGCGTCTTAAAGAATTAGAAAAGTTACAACAGTTTAACTCCCCAGCCTGGAAAGGCATTAGATATAAAAAAGCAATGCAATCTTGCTTAGCTTCCCCTGGGTTTGTGGGTTTGAAAATTAATGAAGAGTTGTGTCATTTTAATAAACATAAAGACTACTTAGCCTCAACGGAGACTCTTCTGGCTAGTTTATCTAATGTTGTCTTAGAACAGAGACACTTGATTCAAGAGTCATTACAGAGTATTTTAGATTGGGCATCTACTGACCCTGCTAATTTAAATATAAATAATTTATTTGAAAAGTTTTCAACATCATTCGGTCCAGGTTCTGCTATCTCTAAAAACTCTGAATTAACAATGCAAATCATTTGTGGTAAGAGAGCAGAGTGCATTGAAGTGAGACGGGGTACTATCCTTAAAGAGGTAGGAAATAACAATCTAAAAGCTACCTTACTTAATGTCCCCCCGAGCTCAGAACACTTATTCAGTCGCGAAGCTCTTCAGCCTGTAATTAATTCCTTAGGAGGACCGCAAACTTGGTTAAATACCCCAAGTTATTTAAATAAAAAGAAACCATACAACTCAGTTGAACAAAATTCCTATAAAAGATCTCAGCACTGTAAAGCAACGCATTATCAGAATACTAATATAAAAGATGACCGTAAACAGAAATTTATTCCAAAAAAGCCCTTTCGGCGCAACAACAATAACTCTAACCAATCAAGTACTAACCCAAAACAAAAATAACCTACTAAAAGGGAACTTCAAAGGGGGATGTCTAAAAAACAATGTGGATATTTGGCAGCAGCTTGGTGCAAACCAGTCTATTCTCAAAATAATTTCACACTGCAGAATACCGTTCAAGACAAAACCTCCCATGAAGTTTCCTTGCAAAAATCTTCAGAAAAAATTTGCAATCAAAGTAACACCGGACATGACAAACATGATCAAAGACCTCAAAGAGAAAAATATATTGGAACCACCACCATCTGTGGATGTGGGATTCTTTTCCAAAATGTTTTTAGTGAAAAAATCAGACGGTGGGGTGAGACCCATATTCGACCTCCGTCGCCTAAATTGTCATGTAGCAACAAAGCACTTTCACCTAATTTCCCAATCAAATGTAGTAGACTTTTTGCAGAGCAACGACTGGCTAGCAAAAATAGATTTACAAAATGCCTACTTCCACATTCCTATAGCGGAGGCTCACAGACGTTTCCTGAGGGTCATGTACAACCAGGAAATCCTACAACTAAGTGCTCTTCCCTTTGGCCTTTCTTCGGCACCTCAGATTTTCTCAGCGGTGTCAAATTGGGTTGCGGAAACCCTCCGTGCCAGAGGTATTCGGGTATTGGTCTACCTGGACGACTACCTGTTGGCCCACCAGGACCGGTCTGTACTTTGCACTCAGGTCGCGGAGACACTGAAACTGCTAGAGACTTTAGGATGGCATGTGAATTATCCAAAGTCCACTTTAATTCCGTCTCAGGAGTTGGAATATTTAGGCATAACTTGGAATACTCTCAAAAATACTATGACATTACCTCTCAAAAAAGTCCAGAAAATAAAAACATTCATATCCCTTATAACAAAAAGAAATCTAACTTGTACATTAAAAGAAACCCAGAGGCTTTTAGGCCTTCTAAACTTTGCAACACTGACGATCCCCAGAGGACGTCTTCACTGTCGCAGGATGCAACTGTTTTTGAGAGGATTCCAAAAGGGACGGTTGAGGGAGAGGAAACAAATACCTTCCCTTGTTCACCACGATCTAATCTGGTGGCTGAATGTAATAGACTCCAGTTCCAAACCTTTACGCCGCAAAGAAGTCACACACTTCCTGACCACCGACGCAGCGGATGCGGGGTGGGGCGCTCAATTGAACGACCAGTATTTAGCAGGAAAGTGGAGCAACCTTCAGAAGCGATGGCACTCCAACGTCAAGGAGTTGTACGCTGTGTATGGAGCAATCTTAGCCCAACAAAGAAAATTGAAGGGAGCCCACATTCTAATACAATCCGACAACCGCACTCTGGTAGCATACATCAAAAACGAAGGAGGCACCCACTCTCTGGCCCTTCTAAATTTAACTGCCAAACTCCTGCAGTTGACAGAACAGCTCGGGATAGAACTTTCGGCATGTTACCTACCAGGAAATCTCAACGGAATAGCAGACCGCCTGTCCAGGGGTCGAGCAGTTCCCGAGTGGCACCTATTGCCCCAGGCCACGGAGGCCATATTCAGGGTATGGGGCGTCCCAGATATAGACATATTCGCTTCCAGGGCCACAGCGGTCGTTCCAAATTATATCACTCTAGACTCAACAGATGGGTATGCAATTTTTTGCGACGCCTTCAGTCGTCCCTGGGATTGTCAGCTGGGCTGGGTGTTTCCACCTCCCAACCTGATTCCACAGGTGTTGGCCCATCTGAATGTCTCAAGAGGGATATTCATCCTAATAGCTCCCCAATGGTCCCAATGCTTTTGGCTCCCAGATCTCCGGAGCAGAGCTCTGGAAGAACCACTACCCATAAAGGATCTGCGGAAGACCTTGGTAGATCAAATAACGGGCCGTTGCCCTCCTCAGGTAGAGCGTCTTTCTCTCCTGGCTTGGAAAATTGGGGGTGGGCAGAACAAATATCCCACTGGGACCCAGAGGAGAGAGAACTATTAAATCATAGCTGGCGCGAATCCACCTTGGCTACATATAGGGCTCCCCTTAAAAGATGGATTAGTTGGTGCAATCACCACAAGATAAATCCTAAGGTTCCAACAGGTATTGATGTAGCAAGGTTCATAGCCAATCTTTTCTTAAAAGATAAACTTTCTTATAGTACAATACTTGTACACAAGTCAGCTGTGTCAACTTTTACAGCCACTTCATCAAAAGACATTATTAATAACTTTTATGTTCATCAAATACTTAAAGCTATTTCGCTTGCCAAGCCAGAGGTACAGAAACCTCCAGTATTTGACATAAAATTACTATTTGACTGGCTTCGGGCTACTCCTTGTTCTGGCACATTTTTTGATATTTCTCGACGAACTGCCCTAATTCTCTTACTTGCTTCAGGCCGTAGAATTCACGACCTTACCTTATTAGACATATCTGAGGAACATCTAATAGAGGAATCAGATAAGATCACCCTGTGGCCAAAATTTGGATCTAAGACAGATACAGGTAACCACAGGCAATCTGGGTGGTCTGTGGTTACCTGTATCTGACTTAGATAAACTCATGATAACTCATCATAGATCTTACTCACATAGATAAACATATATGTCCAGTAGATCATATTAAAGAACTTATTCAACTTTCAAGTCAAAGAAGGTCTCTAAGTAATATTACAAGTTTGTTTATTTCTGTCACTGGCACGGTCAAACCGGCATCCAGAACAAATATTTCTAATTGGATAAAAACTATTTTTAGAGAAGTTAATATCCATGCTCCCCCAGGAAATATTCGGTCTGCTGTAGCATCACGAGGTTGGCTAGAGAACAGGCCAGTAGATGAGATTCTTAGGAGAGGTAATTGGAAAAGTGCCCAAACATTTAGAAAATATTACTGCCGCCAAGTTCAAAACCCTGATTTTAATAATTCTTATGGTGATTTATTATTTGATAATTTTGCAAGTGTTTAATTTTTTAAGTTATATTTTAATTAGAATAAGATTAATCAATATTTTTCTTGTTATCAAAAAAATAAGGAGTTAATTTAATTTTGTTAATTTATATTGTTAGAGTTTAATTACACTACTACCTAATTATAACAGTACTTTTGATCTCAAGAAGTTTCCTGATCTATTTTCTTGAATTTAAAGATAAGATGTAAGCTATGTTATGAGTCATTAAAAAATGAAAATAAAAGTTTTTGTTTTTAGTAACTGACTAGGATTAATAAAGATATATCATAATAGCGTTTGTGCTTGACACCAGCAGATAACAAACAGGTCTTCACCCAACACTGTGTTTTATAAAGACACATAATATAACTGTTTTGCATTACAACAAAACAATTATTATGTGTTGTATAAAACACAGTGTTGCAGCAAGGCCTTGCTGGTGATGGAAGACTATGAAGTCAAACAGGTTTCGACACGCCGAGTTCATAGAAGGTGGCGCCGTCTGGTGTCAAGAAAGAGGTAAAACTTCATCAAATCAGAGAGAATTTGGTAAGTTTCTAATTCCATAGACAAATTAGGCAAAGGATCATAGATTGCTTCTTCACCCAACACTGTGTTTTATCCAACACATAATAATTGTTTTGTTGTAATGCAAAACAGTTATATTACTGTTAGGTGGTTGCAATTTATTTGGGAACCTAGTATTGAATGGAACTTCTTCGCCTTTCTTTATATAAAATTCCGGATGTGCTTTTACAAAGGTACAGATTTGAAGTATATATATACTTGCAACGGTTAGTATCTTCAAAGAAATGAATAAAGGTCTGCAGGAGCACCAAAATCGAACGTCAACAATAGCTCTAACACATTGTTTTTGAGCAATAAAAACTCTTTTGATATTGACAGAATTGCCCCATAACACCACACCATACCTAAGGTTAGAAGCTACGTAGCCGTGGTAGGCTTTTAACGCAGTTTCTTTGTTACTAATTTTGGATAATCGCCATAAAACATAAGAAAATCTGTTTAGTTTACCGCATATTTTATCAATATGAGGCTTCCAGGAACACCTATCATCAAATACAATACCCAAAAAATGTACACTATCTACTTCTCTTAACGTATTACCATTGCAAATAATATTTAGTTCATTTTTTATATTACGTTTGTTTATGAATTGTATGTAATTTGTCTTATTGATATTTACTTCTAGATTATTTAATTTAAGCCAATTAATTATATTTTTTATTGTTGAATTTATAATGTCATTAAATGCTACATTTGAATTGTCAGGTATTATTACAGAAATGTCGTCAGCATACAATATACAGTTAAATCTTGTCACTTTTGGCAGGTCGTTTATGTACAGTAAAAACAGTAACGGTCCTAAGATTTAGAAATAGAAATTATTATAAAAACGAAACAATGAATTCATAAATATTATAAATGCGAAAGTAACTGCCTGTCTGTTACGTCTTTGTTCCTTAGCCGGTAAATCGATTTAGATGAAATTTGGCATGAAGGTAGATTTCGCCGTGACAAAGGTCATAGGCTTATTTTGGCGAGATATCCAATATCCAGGTGGGTGTAGTTACTAGTACTTAATAATCATAAATAAATTTAAATTCATATGAGATTTTTGAAATAAGTATTCTTTTACGCGGTACTTTCTCTTAATTCTATTTCTCTTAACTATTTCTGATATAGACATAGGTAAACTGAAATATTACAGAGTAACAATATGTTAACAATATTAAGTATTTACAATATGAAGTATTAATATTAAGTATACTTTACTTATTATTGATTGGTGTAAATAAATTCGGTGTCATCAATACGTGTAACGCGAAGCAATTCTATATGTTCTCTACGATTTAGAATCCTACTTAGGATAGTTTACTATCTCTAGAATTGTTCAATCAGCTTCAGAGAGAAATGGGATGTCCATATTTCTGAGCACTAGTCTTTGCCTCCCGCAAAAAGAAAAGAAAAAAAAAGGTCATACAGGGTGGTGCCTTTAATACGACAATAAATTAAAACATGGGCTATATTAGTTAATAGAAATGGTTAGCCACTTTCAAAAACATCGTATTGATTTGACAATTTTATGACATTTCTTTGAAGTAATGCAGCCAATCTTATACCATTTCTATGAACTAATATAGCCCAAGTTTTAATTTATTATTGCATTAAACGCGCCATCCTGTATAAAATTATTAAGTATTATATAATTTCGCTCACAACACGCGGTAACCGCACTTGTTTTATTTATCAAATAAAGTGGTAGACCCATATGTAGGGTCGCCTGGGTAGGTACCACCGCCTTTCTTATTTCAGCCGTGAAGCAGTTCGCTGTGTTTCGGATTGAAGGGAAAGGTAGCCAGTGTAATTACTGGGCATGGACGGCATTTCATCTTAGGCCTCAGGATGACAACGCACCTGCAATATCAAGTGCTTTTCCTTGTTATTGCATGTGTCTATAGGCGGCGGTAACCGCTTACCACCAGGTGGGCCGTCAGCTTGTTTGTCATCTAGTTGTATAAAAAAAAAAAAAAAGTATGCTCTTAAATTTTTCATTATGTAGGGCTGTATAACGGATATGAAATTAATTCGGATTATCCGATATAACCATTAATAATGTGAAAATGTTTATAAATAAAAAATATACCTACTTATAATATGAAATTGTTATCTATGTTCTGTACACTATTGTCACAAGAATTGATAAATTTATACTTATATGTAACACTACAGACTACAGCACATCAAGTGTAACAGTTGCAATACGAAAGCCACCTCTATTACATACGCAGTAAGGGCAAACTCGAGGTCATACTGTTACGCTTGATGTGCTGTCGACTGTACAAACAACGGCAGGTCAGGTAACCGTAATATGAGAAAAAAAATCCAATCAATTTTCAACCTAAACGAAATCGAATTAAAGTACAAAACGTTTAGCTTAATTCGGGCGTTTGTGTTAACGTGACCTTCGGTTGACGGTTCCTAGTTGCTACTCTTTGCAAACGTGTGTAAATGCTCCGTGCGGTACACAACGCGCTAGCGAATAGTATTTATGTAGGAAATGAAATTTATTTTTTAAGTATATCATGGATTGATATGACACAAATTTTTATAGCAGATATTTTATGCTTTTATGATATTAAATTTGCAAACTCTGATAACTTTAATATTTTTTTACAGCCGCCATGGCTTGGAAAAGCTAAGTTATTAAATATCTTAATAACCTTAAGGTCATATTTAGGTGCCCTGAGTTAGGTTGTATTTGTTTTATAAACTATAATATTTTTTTCACACTTTGAACATATATTGGGCCCCCTGTCAATTTGCACTGGACGAAAACGACACACACTTAGTTTGCACACAGCTTGGGCTATTTTACACTCAATATTATTATCATTTGACACATTAAATTATTTTTGGCTGTTTTATTTATATTTTTACATTTAAGTCACAAAATATTGAATTACTGATAGTGCAATAGCAAGATTTGACACAAAAATTAAATATAAGCTTTTCTAGGTAGAACTGTATCCCCTTGCAAAAATTCAGAAACTTTAGAATTTTTGTAACTTAGCACTTCAAAATCGCCTAGCCGTACCGGACATAGTGTGATCTAGTTAGGAAATAAGAAATAGGATAATGTAATAAGCGCTTGAGATACTTCTTATTGAAACTTTTCACATGACACGTAAGGCGATGAGGCTATGTAGCAATGATAATATAAAACGCTACGTCTTACGAACAGTAAGAAGTAAAAACTAAACGCGACTCTATAGTCATGCCATGGCCATGGCCATAGTGTATATAGGTGGGGTTGGCGGGGAAATCTCGGTTCCTTCCTGCTACCATTATAACGAACATGAAATGAAAGCGACGTTGCCGTCTTTCGCAATCCGCCTGCGCCCCGATCCTCGCCATCGCGAACAGCAGGCGGGCACAGTATTTTGCTCTGCGAGTGTTCGTTCCGGCAAAGTGGCAACGTCGCGCTAAGGACACGGGGGTCGGTCTGTCATGTCGCCTTCTCCAGGCGTCGACGGTCCGGTGTTTTGTTAATTTGTTATATCTCTGTTCTATTTAATCGGTTTCGTTGAAATTATGTATACAGGTAAAGAAAAATATACCGATGCTAATTAAATTGCTAGATTATACAAAGAACATTATTTAAAAAAAGTTTTATCGAGTCACTTTTGTTTGTTTACCCGGGCTCCGGCGTATATTCCAAAAGAGATGTTTCATATCCGGCCAGGTATATGCCCAGTCAGCCGTCCGATTACTAAAATACAAAATTAAAAATTTTAAGTAACCCCCGGCGTCATTAATCATCTATCTAACACCGTCTCATTGAGACTATTCATAAGAGCCCAAACACGCTATATCTGCTGTAAGTTTCTAAAGAATTAAGCGTTTCGCAAACATTTTGATGGTATAGGATCACCTCAAGGATAGTATGTCATGGGCATGTCATCGAAGTGACAGTACACCAAATTTCAAATCAATCGGATCTGTAAAAGTTAGTAAAACCCTATAATCATGTAGAAAATGAGCTGATAGTCATCAAACGCCTGAACTGATCTTCATAAATTATAGCTAAGAACCATCGTAGTCACATCAGCTTTCAAAAAAAAATACCGAATCAAAATCGGCCCATTCGTTTAGGCGCTACGATGCTACAGACAGACACACAGACCACAGAAACACAGACAGACACGTCAAACTTATAGCACCCCTTTTTTTCGTCGAGGGTTAAAAAGACCGTTAGAACTGATTTAGATGAAATTTGGCATGGAAATAGATTTTACCTTGACAAAGGTCATAGGCTACTTTTAGAGAGATATTTAATATCCTCGCAGGTGGAGATACTAGTACCTACTTACTTAATAATTATGAATAAAAAAAATTTAAGCAAAAATTAAAACCGACTTCAAAAAACTGAAAAGGATAAAATAATTAAATTTAAGTAGGTATTCATACCCTAGAAACATATTTTTGGAGTCGGTGCTTTACTTTCTATTATTTTTGGAAACCACTTAGCACCAACTCCAAAAATATGTTTCTAGGGGATGAATACCTACTTAAATTTAATTATTTTATCCTTTTCAGTTTTTTGAAGTCGGTTTTAATTTTTGCTTAATTTTTTTTTTTTTTTTTAGTGATAACTTTCTACTGTCGAAGCTAGATGGGTGACCGTCAACTTATATTGTTTCCTACTATCGTATCGTTTCACTAAAAAGTCATTGGAAAAGCAAAACTTCGCAATTTCGCATATGTAGACGATTTAATAATTTCAGTTTTTTTTAATTTAAAACCAAAGTACCTACCCAACTGTTTTTGAAAAAATTTTTATGGGACCGAATGGCAGCTATTCCGCATCGAACAAAAAAAGAATCACGTAAATCGGATCAGTAATCTCGGCGTAATCGGTGTACATAGGTACATAGAAGAAAAAATAACATACCGGCCGAATTGAGAACCTCCTCGTTTTTGAAGTCGGTTAAAAAAGAACTGTTCGTAAAAAAGTACAAAATTCATACGAGACAGTTTTCTTTTGTGTTCAGAAATATTCATTTATCCAGTACCTACTTTCTAATTATTAATAATATACCTACTCTTAAATTAATCAATATTTAGTATTATTTATTTCTTATGTTTTTTGTTGTGTAAATAAACGGTGTCATCAATAGTGCAACCCAAAAAGATTCTGCATCACAGCTAGCGGCTGCGTGTACTCTCCGATTATATCTAGTGAAGTGTGATCGCTGGCTTTCTACTTAAATCTCTAACTTGGTTTCTAGTTAGGAAATAGGATAATGTAATAAGTCCTTAATTAAGAACCATTCTAGTCACGTCAGTTTTCAAACAAACAAACCGAATCACAATCGGAAGTCACAGACAGATACCCAGCCAGACACGTGAAACTTATAACAGCCCTCTTTTTTCGTCGGGGGTTAAAAATAAGAAATAGCGTGTGAACGTTCGTCGTTGTATTTATCACTAAGTTCGGACCAAAGCGTCTGATAAACGTCCCACCGTTGGGCACAGGTCTTCCTACGTGGGTAAAACCACGCTGGCCCAATTCGGGTTGGTAGGTTAAAGCGGCTGCAGGAACAAGCGGGATCAACGGCTTAACGTGCCTTCCGAAGCACGGAGGAGCGAGAGATAAACTTTGATTGACCGTTTCCAGGATTGATTATGGCGAAAGTTGCTTTGTTTTTCGAATCGAAACAAGAGCGATTAAACCAATACGCCACCAAGCTCCTCGACCAGTAATATTATCCAGTCCACTCCAATAGTAACCACAAATATTATCTATTGTATTGTTACACATGTAGAGATAAATTCTTACGTTTTCCTACTAATCGTAGTAGTTAGGTACCTATATGTATGGAATCGTATTTAGATTGCATCCTTTCGAAATATGCGACGATTTTTACACTACAAATCTAGTTTGCGCTCGCACTCTTTGGCGTCCGCCATTTTGATTGCCGTGCGAAAGTGCTAGTTTGACTAAACACGCGAAAACTATGTTATTTAAAAACTATCCAGGCTCGATAGATAGACCAGAAATGAATTGTAACAAGTTGGGTAAATTATTTTTACTTTTATTGGACTGTATTTGGTTGTTTAGCGGTTCGATAGAAATGCCTGACGACATAAATCACAAAGAGTGCAACAGATATTACAGATATAATAGTGGGCACTTACCAGCAAGAAAGCAGGCTCAGGCCTGGGACAGGACCAGGGCTAGCTGCAGCAGGAAGGCAGTTGTTGTGTTATAAGCTCTGCTTGAGCTTTCAAGCGTGTTAATTAGGCACACACACACACACACACACGCACAAACAGTTAATAAAGCGGCACACCAAACAGTTAGTAGGTTAATCAATAGTTATCCTTATCAAACACAAGATTATGTAAGTTGTAAGTTAATGAGATGGTCTGGAGACTCATATTATTACTGCGAGCGGCGCGTAGCGCGTTCGACGATGGCGGACATTCGAGCACGACAAATGCCGGAACTGCGGGCGACGTGTGCGAGCGAGGGCGGGGCGGCCGGTGAGGTGCGGAAGGGTGAAGGGGGACGGCCAACGACGCGGACTCACGCGGAGTGTAAGAGAAGAAAGAGAAGGACATACGGGAAAGCGGGATTACAAAACGAGAGAGAGATATGGACGTAAACCGCCAAACACAGTGATGCCAACATAACAACTTTAAAGCTAGAACTAGGTATTATTTGGTGTCGTCAGATGAGGCAGATACTTTGTAATAAAACTTGTAGCTAAACATCTTTATTTGCAACTTTTCACATGAGGCAAAGATAATAGACGATATGGTATGGGTGGCGTTGGCGATGAAATCCCGGTTCCTTGATACATGAAATGAAAGCGACGTTGCCGTCTTTCAAAGTGGCACAGTACCTACCTATTTCGTTCTGTATGACAAAGTGGCAACGTCGCGCTAAGACACGGGCGTCGTTTACCTTTCATTTCTATTCATCATCAATTATGTTTTATGTTAGTGTTAGGTCTATGTCAATGAAATATTATTATTTCTTTCTTATAAATATTATCAGTAAGACGTCCACTGCTGGGCATAGTATAGGCGTCATACATTTATCTGTATTCCTTACTAATGTAAAACTGTAGGAAAGACTTGTTTGTACACACGACACGACAGACAGCACGTGAAGCGTAGTGAGACGCCCACTGCTGGGTATAGGCCAGCAGTGGGTGTCATACATATAGAAGTACAAGTGAAGAGAGAAGCCCACTGGTGGGCATAACCCAGCAGTGGGCGTCATACATCTTTCAATACTAATTGTTGAGGACCAAGATGATGATGAGGAAAACCACCTGAACCTGTGTTACTTGTATATTTTCGTAAGCAAATACACTCACTTTTGTTTTTAACCGACTTCAAAAGAAGAAGGCGGATTTTATGTTCCACTGTATGTATTTTTTTTGTATACATGTATGTTAACCAATTTCTATGTCAATTATGAAGCGATTTTCAAAATTTTTTTATTATTCTATAGAGAATACTCCTTAGGTGGTCCCATTGACACCAAATCACGATCTGATGATGGGATCCCAGGGAAATCGGGGGCAAACCTCAAATTTCATAGGCACGTAGGTATGACATGTTCTACTTTTTTCCAAAGCTATTTAGGTAAGTATTAGCTTCTGTTAGTCATCATATCATGTTGATGAGCTGGTGATGGAAGGTACAACTCCTTAACGGTTAAGAGTTGGAAGAAAAATCTTTCACTATTATAGGTACGTATTTAAGAATAGTTGTTTGTATTCTATTGGGTTAATCGAGTGAACTGATGATGGAAGGTTACGGTTACAGTAACGGTGTGTGGAGTTAAATAATACTTTATCAGTGGTACGATACGATAATATGAAACAATATTATGTATTTCAACCAAAGACTAAAGGTGGTTTTTCACCAGAGGGGCAAGACGAGGCGAGGCGAGACGAGAATTGAAATCGCACTGACCCTTTTCCACTAAACATTCCCCGCGCGAGCTCGCGCAAGATGTTTTTCCATTAGAGTGGCGAGATGAGGATTGAAATCGCACAACAATAAACCTATCGCGTGAAGCGTGTTTCGGTTGCAGAGTTAATTCATACTCTATATCGGAAGCAATACGGTTCATTTTTACACAAACAAATATTTAAATTCACGCCTCGCACATCCTCGTCAATTCTGACTATTTCCAACAAAGATGCGTGAGGCGAGGATTGAAAAAATTTGAAAACACTAAAAAGGAAAAATAATTAAATTTCAGTACTTAAGTACTTAGGTACCTACTAAAATGTATTTTTTGGAGTTGGTGCTAAGCTGTTTCCAAAGACAATTTAAAGTGAAGCACCAACTACAAAAAATACATTTTAGGAGGTAAGTACTTATGTACTGAAATTTAATTATTTCTCATAAACAAGCATAGCACGACTATTTTTGCAGACGTATCGTAAAACTTGATGTGTTCTGTGTCATTCATTCATTTCTTTGTATTTTAAAGAAAAACTTAGTGAATACAATTTAGTTGCACTCTGTGCTACAATTTAATTTTAACCTTTTATTATTTCCAATGGCGAGAAAACAAGCTTAGATAGTGACATAGGTCGTCAAAGTCAACTAAATGTAACTTTCACTGTGTGAAAGAAAAAAAGTGAAAATAAAACGAGAAGCCATAATTGAAGAAAAATAACTACTGTCTTACCTAACAACTTGTCTTCCGCGCCGTCTCCGGCGTCGATCACCGCCTCTTTAGCTGCTTCTAACTCTGTCACCTGCTGTGTCAACTTCTCGCATCGTTCTGCACGTTCCTGGAAATAAGAGAAAATATAAAATTTTAAATTTTAAGTATCTCCTGGCCTCATTGATCATCTATCTCATAACATCTCATGGACAATATTCTTACGAGCCCAAACACGCTATATCTGCTGATCTGCTGTCAGTTTTTGAAGAATTATGTATTCCGCAGACTTGTAGATGGTATAGGATCAGCTCAAGGTTAGTACGAGTATGTCATGAGAATGTCACCGAAGTGACAGTACACCAAATTACAAATCAATCGGCTCTGTGAACTTTAGAAACACCCTTTTATCATGTAGAAAATGAGCTGATAGTCATCAAACGTCTGAACTGATCTAAATAGATTATAGCTAAAACCATCCTATTGACGACAGATTTCAAACAAACAAAAAGTAAATCAAAAAAGGTCCATTCGTTTAGGAGCTATGACGCCACAGACAGACAGACAACAGAGTTGGTGGTAAGTTGTTTCCAGAAATAATAGAACGTGAAGCACCGACTCCAACAAATATGTTTCTAGGGGATAAGTACCTACTTAAATTTAATTATTTTTGGTCATATATTATCGTATGATAAAGTATTATCTAACTCCAACCCGTTACGGATTTCTAACCGTTAAGAGAGTTGTACCTTCCATCACCAGCTCATCAACATAAGATGGTGACTGACAGTAGCAAATACTTTTATACATTACATATTATTTGGAAAAAAGTAAAATGTGCCTATAAAATTTGAGGTATGCCCTCGATTTCCCTGGGATACCATCATTAGATCCTGACTTGGTGACAGTGGGACCACCTTAGGAGAATACACTGTCAAATAAAAAAAGAATTTTGAAAATCGGTTCACAAATTGACCTAGGAATTTGTGAACAATACATTTGTGAAGAATACAAAAAATATATAAGTACTACAGTGGAACATATAACCTTCTCTTTTGAAGTCGGCTAAAATCAATGATGGAAGAGAATAATTGACATTTATTGTATTCAGAATATTTAAGAATGCCTGATAACTAAAATTAAGAAAAGGTAACAATTGCGAATAAAGAAAGAAAACGATGAAAAAATTATATGCTCCAGGCGGGAGTCGAACCTGCGTCTCGTGATTTCCAGCCAGACGCGATTACCACTACGCCACCGGAGCACTAGTTAAAGCAAACCAATTTTTTCATCGCTTTGTACGCTTTTTTTAACGTTTTTATAACAACATTTTATCTCACCACTCAATGAAGTTCTCTTCGTCTCAATCATTTTTTAACTTATAATCATAATCATAATCTTTATTTACTAAAATATGGTACAAATAGATGTTACAATGTTATCACCACGACATATTCTATTGATGTAAATCAATGTGTAAATAGATAATAATAATTGAATTGTGTATTTTGAAATTACCTAGTAAATATCCATTAAATTACAATGATAAATCACTTCAGCAAATCAATAATGAATAAATTTAAATAGTAATTAAGACAAAACAGAAAAAAATAAAATAAAAAGTCATAAGCAAATTCATTACACAAAATCATAAAAATGTCAATCTAAAAATAAATAATGAATTACATTTACAATTTTATTCATCTAATAACCTTATAATTATTATGTCATTATGTACCCTCATCATTAATTATGATACTATTGTCAGACATAAATTCTTGGATAGAATAGTAATTTTTAATATTCAGCAAATTAAATAACCCTTTTTTGAACCTATTTAATGGCAACTTGGTGAGCTCCTTTGGTAATTTATTATATATTTTAATGGCCATACAGTAACAATTCATTGAGGATACCTTTAACCTCTGACAAGGTATTTGAAGCTTGTTGCCTCTCCTACCTCTATAGTTGTTGTAGCTGCTGTTTGTTTGGAATAAATCAAAGTGTTCCAAAATGTATAAACATGGAAGAGATAAGATGGAGAGATTTCCAGTAAAGGTATCGCGTCTGGTATAAATTATAAATTTATACCAGACGAAAAACTGACGAGTGTACCTATTATTAAGACTAGTGCGCTCGTACATAATAGATAATAGTTGCTACAGTACTATATTAACGCTATAGTTATTGTGAAATGGTAATAAAGTGTTGAGCTACTTCTGTGGTTGACCCCGCACCTGCCCCAAACATTACCGTGCCATTACGTTTATACTTATTGTGTGTAGGTAAGGTAGGGAGACATCAAATGTAAGTCTACATAATTATGCCTTTGCCTGCCTATTTACTTACTTCTGTACAATCCCTATCGTATGATGATACCGAAAACCTTCTTAAACCTATTTTTGATAGAATTTTTCCGATTAATGTCCTCCAGTAGTTAACCATGGCCCGATGTAAAAATTAACAGACTGACTATCAGACAAGTTAGCTTCCTTCCCATAATAACTAGTCATTTACACACTCATGCTCACACGGATTAGTCGACAAATGTCAGATTCTGGAAATATCAAACGAGTTTAAAACGCCAGATTCTATGAATGCCATTTTCTACAAACAGCAAATTCTACAAATGACAGATTCTATAAAAGCCAGATTCTGATAATGCCAAATTCTATTAATGTCAGATTTCATATCATTTGGTTTGGTTTAAGCGTGCATTCAATTTTCGACCATTTCGACCAATTTTAAGTAAGTAGTTTAAATCTTCAAAATGATGGAAAATTGTATTAAACCAATTACTTAATGATTTCATGTCAAACTCAGCATACCCCTAGCCCTACCCCTGGGTGTAGGGTGGGATTGGACCATACCAAATAGTGCTGGGTGCTGGGATTTAATGGACAAATCGAAGGAAAAAATAGATACTAGAAATAACTCAATCGAAATATCGTATGTATGTAGCTGGATCATCCCCTGAAGTACCAGGCTACCATATCTACGTAGGAGATGTTTAGCATACTGTTAATTTTATTTAAATAATAATCGTAGGGGTACTACAATAAATAACCTCTGGTATACTTATGGTAGCCTGGTACTTCAGATTGGAAATATACATTTATTAGGTGTCAACAGATCAAATGAATCAACGGACTGAATTACTTTCTCTTAGTCGCATTGTCATCATCATCAGCCTATATACGTCCCACTGCTGGGCACAGGCCTTCCTACATGGGAGAAACACATGAGGAGCTTGGGCCATAACACCACCACGCTGGCCCAGTGCGGGTTGGTGGGTTAAAGCGGTTGCAGTAACAACCGGGACCAACGGCTTAACGTGCCTTCCGAAGCACGGAGGAGCTCGAGATTATAAATTTGATTGACCCATGCCAGGACCGACCATGGCGAAAGTTGCTTTGTTTTCGTTATCGAAACCAGAGCGTTCAAACCACTACGCCACCGAGCTCCTCGAGTCGCATTGTCAGTTTAGTTTAATTAGAAGCAATTATAAAATAAAAAAAAGAATTATGCTATTAACACCAGTTTCGTAATATTTGGAAAAACAAAACCTGTAAACATATAGTGCACAGCACTACGGTGGTATGGTTCAGTCCCACCGTACCCCCCGGGGTATGGTGGGTCTGTGATCAATGATTTTGCTATTGATATGAAATCTGACATTGAAATGAAAATATCTTTATTCAATTAGGCCCCCTAAGAAGCACTTTCGAATCGCCAACAAAAAAACCATTAGGTCTGTCACATAAAAATAATATTAACTAAGTAACAATTTCATAATGTTTGTCTCTCTGTCTTATCTGGATCTACGTAAGCTAAGAATGTTATAATGTCAGTCTGTCTATCGGTCTGTCTGTCGGTCCGTCGGTCCGTCAGTCAGTCTGTCTGTCTGTCCGTCAGTCAGTCTGTCTGTCAGTCTGTCAGTCTGTCTGAATTTACACCGGTTCCAAAAGTTGAACTACCGAGAAGATTCCGGCAACAAACTCGTGTAGTCACTCATTTCAATTATTAAGTTACTATGTGTTTAATTACACAGTAATAGTATTTAGCAGCGCAGTGTCGCACAGAGTATAAAATAATTGCAAAATTAAAAATTTTAAGTAACCCCCGGCGTCATTTATCATCTATCTAACACCATCTCATTGAGACTATTCATAAGAGCCCAAACACGATATATCTGCTGTAAGTTTCTGAAGAATTAAGCATTTCGTAGACTTTTTGATGGTATAAGATCAGCTCAAAGTTAGTATGTCATGGCAATGTCACCAAAGTGACAGTACACGAAATTTCATATTAATCGGATGTGTAAAAGTTAGTAAAACCCTATTATCATGTACAAAATGAGCTGATAGTAATCAAACGCCTCACCTGATCTTCATAAATTATAGCTAAGAACCATCGTAGGCACATCAGCTTTCAAACAAAAAAAACCGAATCAAAATCGGTCCATTCGTTTAAGCGCTACGATGCCACAGACAGACACACAGATACACAGGTCAAACTTATAACACCCCTCTTTTTTCGTCGGGGGTTAAAAAGGTATATTAACGTACCAATAACTACCTTATGACAACAATATTTACTGTATTTATAGGCTTTCCGACAATGCACCATCACAATATAGGTATTACAAATTTACAATACACAAAGGTCAACAATTAATATACAAAGACCTAATAAAGCTAAACATATTTCATTAATTTTAAACACTTGTCTGACCATTAGTAGAATCTGACATTTATAGAATTTGGCATTATCAGAATCTGGCCTTTCTAGAATCTGTCATTTGTAGAATTTGCCGTTTGTAGAAAATGGCATTCATAGAATCTGGCGTTTTATATTCGTCTGACATTTCCAGAATCTGACATTTGTCGACTAAACCGCTCACACACACCCGTACTCACATAAGGTACACACACTTACACTCAACATAAACACTTCACACACACGCAAATGGGCGCGCACACGCACACACACACGCACACGCACACACACACGCACACACACACGCACACACACACGCACACACACACACACACACACACACAGTAACATTTGTTAACGCACCAACTCTTTGTAATAGTTTTATAAAAAAATTTCAATTTTCAACTTAAGGCGGTTTTCAATATTAACGCGGTCGTTTCAAACGCGCCCTCATTACAAATTTTTAATGATTATATTTTTAACTTCTTATAATAATTTGGGCAATACTTTTCATATTATATAAAAAATACTGGATGAGCCATCTTTAATTTCAAATATTATTTTTAGTTTTAGCACCATCTACTGAAAAATAACTAGTGTTACATTGGAAATCTCAAGTAGCACTTCGCTATCACAATGCTATCTACCAAAATGGTGTATGAACTAATCAAGTTGTCCTATTATTTGCAAAATCAAAATCGTTCAAGCCGAATATTGTGATGATATTTGTAGCTCAAAAATATTAAAGCATCTTATTATTAATTTTCATGAATAATTTCTAATGATTTTTATAAATCCGCAGGTTATTTGCCAGCGCCATCTAGACTTAAGGAGCGATTTGGACCTTTTACAAAGTTACGATTTTTTGTATGACATTGACAGTCTATCTGTAGTAGCTGGTTAAATCAGCCGCTGAACTGGACCTGTCGTTGTGAAAATAAAACGAGAAGCCATAATCAAAGAAACGAACCTATTGTCTTTCTTACCTAACAACTTGTCTTCCGCGCCGTCTCCGGCGTCGGTCACCGCCGCTTCTTTAGCTGCTTCTTACTCTGTCACTTGCTATGTCAGCTTCTCGGCTCGTTCTGCACTTTCCTAGAAATAAGAGAAAATATAAAAATTAAAATCTTAAGTAAGCCCACCCGCATTAATCAACTAATTAAAAAATATTTTTTAAATATGATGGGTGACCGTCAGCACTATCGACTCGTCTGTCTCTCAGTCTTTGGCTGAAATACATAGTAAAAGAATTATCTTCTAACTCTTTACCGTTAAGGAGTTGTACATTCCATCATCAGCTCATCATTAACATGAGATGATGACTACCAGAAGTAAATACCTGATTACCTTTGGAAAAAAGTAATACGTGTGTTAATAAAATTTGGGGTTTGCCCTCGATTTCCCTGGGATCCCATCATCAGATCCTGACTCGGTAACAATGGGACCACCTCTGGAGTATACTCTATCGAATAAAAAAAGAATTTTGAAAATCTATTTTATCCTTTTCAGTTTTTTGGAGTCGGTTTTAATTTTTGTTTAAATATATTTTTTTTCACAATTTTTAGTGATAACTTTTGAAGGTCAAAGCTAGATGGGTGACCGTGAGGTTATATTGTTTTCTACTATCGTATCATTTCACTAAAAAATCATAGGAAAGCAAATATCCGCAATTTCGCATACGTAGACGACTTAATTTTTCCAGTTTTTTTTATTTATAAACCAAACTACCCAATGGATTTTCAAAACATTTTATGGGACCAATTGGGAACTATTCCGCATCGAAAAAAAAAGAATCATCAATATCGGTTCACCCAGTCGAAAGTTCTGAGGTAACAAACAGAAAAAAAACATACAGACGAATTAAAAACCTCCTCCTTTTTTGAAGTCGGTTAAAATTAAGCTGATATTTATCAAAACCATGACTGAAGTGATCTTCTCTTCTTAAATTATAGGTAAAGCGCTTATTACATTATCCTATTTTCTAAATAGAAACCATGGTGGATTCCTAGGTAGAAAGCCAGCATTTTTTTTGTTAGGTTCGCAAAACTGGTTACAATCTTCGATAAAATCTTATACCTACACCAAAGTCTTGCTTGATTGCTCCCTACTTGATACAAGCACAGCATGCAAAATTACAATACATAAAGGGGTATCTATAATATGCTTTGGGTCACACATAATTGATGACACCGTATTTATTTACAAAACTTCATAATAAATAAATAATACATAATATTGATACTTCATATTGTAATTTATATTGTTAACATGTTACTCTGTCATATTTCAGTTATTTTTTCGTAGACCACTAAGCCTTGCCGCACACGGGCCACCAGCCACAGCCACAAAACGCCGCCACACGCCACTCGCACGTACCCCTCAGTTAACCAGTTCAATGCGAAGGCAACGCACGCACTCATTTAGTCGGTTGATTGAAATAATATAATATGGATATAGAATTGTTTATATCAGAGATTCAATCACGTCCTGCTATTTAGAATTCAAAAAAATTAAAACCGACTTCAAAAAACTGAAAAGGATGAAATAATCAAATTTAAGTAGGTATTCATCCCCTAGAAACCGGAACCTTTTTGGAGCCGGTGCTTTACTTTCTATTGTTTTTGGAAACCACTTAGCACCAACTCCAAAAATATGTTTCTAGGGGATGAATACCTACTTAAATTTGATTATTTCATCCTTTTCAGTTTTTTGAAGTCGGTTTTAATTTTTGTTTAAAATTTTTTTTTCACAATTTTTAGTGATAACTTTCTACGGTCGAAGCTAGATATTATACCGTCAACTTATATTGTTTCCTACTATCGTATCGTTTCACTAATTAAAACCGACTTCAAAAAACTGAAAAGCATAAAATAATTAAATTTAAGTAGGTATTCATCCCCTAGAAACATATTTTTGGAGTCGGTGCTTCACTTTCTATTGTTTTTGGAAACCACTTAGCACCAACTCCAAAAATATGTTTCTAGGGGATGAATACCTACTTAAATTTAATTATTTTATGCTTTTCAGTTTTTTGAAGTCGGTTTTAATTTTTGTTCAAAATTTTTTTTTCACAATTTTTAGTGATAATTTTCTACGGTCAAAGCTAGATGGGTGACCGTCAAATTATATTGTTTCCTACTATCGTATCGTTTCACTAAAAAGTCATTGGAAAAGCAAAAATTCGCAATTACGCTCCTCGTTATTGAAGTCGGTTAAAAAGTCATTGGATAAGCAAAAATTCGCAATTTCGCTTATGTAGACGATTTCATAATTTCAGTTTTTTTAAATTTAAAACCAAAGTACCCAACTGTTTTTAAAAAAAAAAATATGGGACCAAATGGCAGCTATTCCGCATCGAACAAAAAAAGAATCACGTAAATCGGATCAGTAATCTCGGCGTAATCGGTGTACATACATAGAAATAAAAATAAAAAAAAACATACCGGCCGAATTGAGAACCTCCTCGTTTTTGAAGTCGGTTAAAAAGCGATATGTACAGTACCTAATAGGGGGCTAGTGTATATTTTTTCAATCATAGACTTAAATTCTGTTTTCTTGCCAAGGTATTGCTCCTTCATTCATAAAATAATCTTTTAACGTGTCTCTTGCAGTAGAAGCTCGTGTTACGAAAATGTTTAAAAAATTGTAAAAATGCTCGTTACACTTATACATTTGTAAAAATTAGATGTATCCAATAATTACGCTTTCGCCTTCTACGACGACGTTTTTTATAATAAGCAGCGCAATCAAACCTTATTCTGATTCCATTATGATACTGCACGCATGGGTTAAAAAAAGTGGCCGCCACCGACCGCAAGTGTCGAACACCGGCCACAAGTGGCTGTGGCGTGCTTCAGCCACTTTTGTCGCCGCTTCTAGCTTCTTGTGGCGGCGTTTGTGGCTGTGGCCTGTGGCCCGTGTGCGGCGACAGATATTTCTGTTGTCACTTAGTGGCCTATAAAAAAATATTTATCAATACCACTGTTATTTATAAATGCTTTTTGACGGGAAAGAAATTTTAATTTAATATTAATAATTAAAACAGAATTAGAGAAAGTGCTGGGTAAACTATTTATTTCTTATGCAAGCATCTGATTTTTGCACCTTTTTATTCTTATAGTTCAATTTTATTTATAACTAGCTGTACCCTGCCACGCTTCGCAGTGGCGCATCGTTAAAAAACTGTTTTCTCGCGGTTGCAGATATGTGACTAATGCAAAACATAGATAAAAACAATCCTTGATGCGGATTTTATATCATGTTAAAATTTCGACTCAATCGGTGCAGAACTTTTTGAGTTTTTGAAGCGTACACAGACCAACATAACATTTTTATATATATAGATTATTAAGTACTAGTGGCTCTACCCACTTGGATATAGGATATCTCGCCAAAAGTTTGATATGACCTTTCTTTCCTTTTCCTTCGGTAAAATCTATCTCCATGACAAATTTCATCTAAATCAGTTCAGCGGAACGAATGAAAATGTAAAAGACTGACAGTTACTTTCGCATTTATTATATTAATGTCTCGTCTCCATTGTCTCGTTAGAGCGATAGGGGCCGTCCTAACTCTCTAGAGAGGATTCTAACTGTTCGATTACACCTTCCTATTTCCTATTTAGAGAGTTATGAGATTAGGACTTATTACATTGTCCTATTTCCTAACTCTCTAAATAGGAAATAGATGCCTTTTGATAATCGCCATCGCTAACGCTAACTAAATGAAAAATGTATGGGATTTGACATTTACAATCGAAAGGTGTCCAAGGCCTTATGTTTGACTTGCTTAAGAACGTGAAATAATAATATAATCGATTTTTTCGTTTCTAATATTTTCGAGTTGAAAGATTCTATGAAATATCGTGCGGCGTAAGCGCTATTAGTGCTATTAGTTTAACTTTGACTGGCTCGCCTGTTTGGGGGGTATTGTATAGGTACTCAATTCTAATAATAATAATAACAATATTCAGATATACATACACTCACACCTATTATCTAGCCCAAAGTAAGCATCAATAAGAGCTTGTGATAAATAACAGAGAAATAATGATAATAATGTGTACTTAAATAATAAATATATTAATATAAACATACATGACTAGTAAACAAATGCTCGTACTCATCATACAAACATTTGCTCCCACCGGGATTCGAACCCGGGACCCCCTACCGAGTAGCCTGTATAGCAAGCAAGGGGCACAAAACACTTAGCCAGCCGGTGGTCAATTCTAAAAAAATATCAAACCAATCGATCGACATGTAGTCTATCAACTTTTAATACCTTGCCACTGGAAAAAATATGAAAGGTTAGTTTTCACACTAAAAAGGTTACATTTTTTAGGTATTACCTACTTATTTTTGAGTAGCCCGGCTGGCAACACTGGTTAAAGCGGTTGCAGGAAAAACCGAAACCAACGGGTTAACGTGCCTTCCGAAGCACGGAGGAGGTCGAGTAACAAACTTTGATTGACCCATCACAGGATTGACTATGGCGAAAGTTGCTTTGTTTTTCGTATCAAATAAAGAGCGATCAAACCAATACGTAACCAAGCTCCTCGACCAGTAATATTATCCAGTACACTCCAATAGTAACCACAAATATTATCTATTGTATTGTAACACATGTAGAGATAAATTCTAACGTTTTCCTACTAATCGTAGTAGTTAGGTACCTATACGTACAGAATCGTATTTAGATTGAATCATTTCGAAATAAGCGACGATTTTACACTACAAATTTAATTTGCGCTCGCACTCTTTGGCGTCCGCCATTTTGATTGCCGTGCTAAAATGCTAGTTTGATTAAACACGCGAAAACTATGTTAACTAAAAACTATTCAGGCTCGATAGACCAGAAATGAATTGTAACGAGTTGGGTATATTATTTTTACTTTTATTGGACTGTATTTGGTTGTTTAGCGGTTCGATAAAAATGGCTGACGACATAAATCACAAAGAGTGCAACAGATATTACAGATATAATAATGGGCACTTACCAGCAAGGAAGCAGGGTCAGGCCTGGGACAGGACCAGGGCTAGCTCCAGCAGGAAGGCAGTTATGCGGATAAGGTCTGCTCGAGCTTTCAAGGGTGTTAATTAGGCACACACACACGCACAAATAGTTATTAAAGCGGCACACCAAACAGTTAGTACGTTAATTGATAGTTATCAAACAGAAGAGTCGGTAAGTTCTAAGTTAATGCGATGGGGGATAAGGTCCTGGGGACTGATAGTATTAGTGAGAGCGGCGCGTAGCGCGTTCGACGATGGCGGACATTCGAGCACGACAAATGCGGAACTGCGGGCGACGTGTGCGAGCGAGGGCGGGGCGGCCGTTGGGGTGCGGAAGGGTGAAGGGGGCCGGCGAACGACGCGAAGTCACGCGGAGTGAAAGAGAAGGACATACGGGAAACCGGAATGACAAAACGAGAGAGAGATATGGACGTAAACCGCCAAACACAGTGATGCCAACTTTATAACTAGAGCTAGATATTATTTGGTGTCAGGGAGATACAATTACATTGTAATGAAACTTTTATGTAAACTTTTTAGCTACTTTTAATAAAAACTTTTCACATCACACGTAAGGCGATGAGGCTATGGAGCAAAGATAATATTAAACGCTACGTCTTACGAACAGTAACAAGTAAAAACTAAACGCGACTCTATGGTCATGCCATGGCCATGGCCATGGTATGTATATGTGGTGTTGGCGGGGAAATCCTCGTTTCCTGCTACATCATAACGATACACGAAATGAAAGCGACGTTCCGTGTTTCGGCGTCCGCCCGCGCCCCGCGCCCCGCTCCTCGCCATCGCGGACAACAAGCGGCCACAGTATTTTGCTCTGCGAGTGTTCAGTCCGGCAAAGTGGCAACATCGCGCTAAGACACGGGCGTCTGTCTCCTCGCCTTCTCCAGGCGTCGACGGTCCGGTGTTTTTTAATTTGTTATATCTCTGGTTCTATTTAATCTATTTCGTTGCAATTTTGTATACAGGTTAAGAAAAATATACCGATGCTAATTAAATTGCTAGATTAAACGAACATTATTTAAGAAAAGTTTTATCGAGTTACTTTTGTTTGTTTACCAGCGCTCCGGCGTATATTCCAAAGGAGATGTTTCATATCCGGCCAGGTATATGTACAGTCTGCCGTCCGATTACTAAAATACAAAATTAAAAATTTTAAGTAACCCCCGGCGTCATTAATCATCTACCTAACACCATCTCATTGAGACTATTCATAAGAGCCCATACACGCTATATTATATGCTGCAAGTTTCAGAAGAATTAAGCATTTCGCAGACTTTTTGATGGTATACTATTAATGGATGAATTTCATACAATCAACCGTTTTTGGGGTAGAGCGCGAAGAGTGCGCAGGGTACCTACAGTCATATATGGGCTAATGCAAGGTCAAGCGTGAGTTACGGTTATCAGTACGTTGTATAAAGTGAATTATTTACGATAAATTATAATTATTTAACAATCCCATTATTTATGTACTAATTATTAATTACCTATTTATATTTAACTATTTAACTAAGGCAATGTTAAGACACAGATATACTCTTCTAAAAGTTTTGACCAATATCCTCGTACTAAAAAACACGTTTTATTTTTAACCGACTTCAAAAAAGGAGGATGTTATTAATTAGTCTGTATGTTTTTTTTATGTTTGTTAACTCAGAACTTTTCACTGGGTGAACTGATATTGATGATTATTTTTTTGTTCGATGCGGAATAGTTCCCATTTGGTCCCGTAAAAAATTTTTGGAAATCCATTGGGTAGTTTGGTTTTTAAATCAAAAAAAAACTGAAAAAATTAAGTCGTCTACATATGCGATATTGCGGATTTTGACTTTCCTATGAATTTTTAGTGAAATGATACGATAGTAGAAATCAATATAAGCTCACGGTCACCCATCTAGCTTTGACCTTCAAAAGTTATCACTAAAAATTGTGAAAAAAAATATATTTAAACAAAAATTAAAACCGACTCCAAAAAACTGAAAAGGATAAAATAATTAAATTTTAGAAGGTACTCATCCCCTAGGAACATATTTTTGGAGTTGGTGCTAAGTTGTTTCCAGAAACCATAGATAGTGAAGCACCGACTCCAAAAATATGTTCCTAGGGGATGAGTAGGTACCTACTAAAATTTAATTATTTTATCCTTTTCAGTTTTTTGGAGTCTGTTTTAATTTCTGTTTAAATATTTTTTTTTACACGCTGCATTTAAGTAGGAAATACATTGTATTGTTGCATAGACTTCGTTCTGGTCACTTTCCGTCTAACAAGTTTGCATATTTAAATTAAATTAAAAAAAATTAAACTTTCAAATTTTTGAATAATTAAAGTATTGAATAATTGCATAATTGAATTATTGAATTATTAAATTATGAAATTATTAAATTACGAAATAGTTGAACAATTAACAGTATAAATAATTGGGTAATCAAAGATATAGGTCAGTATTAAACATTAAGTCAAATAATTAATATATAATTGCTAACTAATAAAGAGTACATGTAAACCATCCTTAAGCAGCACTTTTGTTCCACGCATTTTGACACGCGCGTACACACACACACACAACACTCAACACTCACTCACAATTACACTGTATTCATGGTCTCATAATCATAAGCTAACTAAGTTTCTTCTCTTGTAAGTGTATACCTGCCAACTGTTGTTTTTCTTTATAATTATTATGTATTTATATTTTTAATTGTAATATGTGATATTATTTAACTATCTACCATAAAAACTACCATTGCTATAAACATAATGTGTTTCTATAATTGGCTCATGTCTAGGTAGTACTAATTTGTATTATATGTATAAAAATGCTGTTGAAACATTGTTTAATAAATAAATAAATAAATAAATATTTGATGAAAAAATCAGACTCCAAATTGTAACGTCTGCGATAAACTGGAGGATGTGCAACACTTGTTGACGGAAGGTGTGAAAAACCAACGAGAGCGACAATATTGACGAGTCAACTAAACATTGGAGCATCTGATGTTGGAGTTTTCCAAACTATCCTGGAAGACCCTACATAAGTAGCATCTAAACTCGAATGAAATATGGTATTGGTGACTCGTCAATGATTGTCAATAATCATAAGTAACAACCATTTGTTTTTAAGTGTTTCTAAATTAGGTTACGATGGGACTGACATACTTACTGTATAGTAAAAGTCCCTAAATTAAATAAAAGATATAAAAAAAATGAACTAATATAGGCCATGTTTCAATTTATTGTCGTATTGGCGGCACCACCCTGTATAATCCAGAATTAATAATATACTAGATATTTATAGTTAAATATAAATAATTAATAATTAGTACATAAATAATGGGATTAATAATAATAATAATAATAATATCCATACACTCACACCTATTATCTAGCCCAAAGTAAGCATCATTAAGAGCTTGAGTTATGGATTCTAGATAACGGATTAATATTGATAATAATATGTATATTAGATTGGGGAAAAAGTCTTTTCGCATTATAGTATGTATGAACTTGTAATAAAATCTCTTTGGCTGTACTATTTGTGTCTAGCTGAATTTGGTATCATTAAAAGTTTAGATTTTAAAAAAGATAATTCCAAATTCAAATTAGGAAAATGTCCGTTTTTCATTTGTTTTTCGTACTGTCAAGATGAGTAAATGTAATGAAGAAATTCGATACATTTAAAAATTTTACTACAAAAAAGGTAAAAATGCAACGCAAGCCGCGAAAAAAAATTGCGATGTTTATGGACCTAGTTAGTGCAGTGTCTGTGAGAGTAGCACAAATTTGGTTTAAGCGTTTTCAACCCGAAAATTTTGATGTCAAAGATGCACGTCGCTCTGGTCGCCCTGTTACGGATAAATATGATGCCATTTTTGAAAACTAGACCAAGATCGGCATATCAGTAGTTACGACGTAGCTGAAGAACTGGGAATTGACCACAAAACAGTTTTGGCGCATTTAAAAAAAAATGGGTACACAAAAAAGCTCGATATGGGTACCCCACGAGCTCACTGAAAGAAACCTAATGAACCGTGTACTCATTTGTGATTCTTTATTACGACGTAATGAAACCGAACCATTTTTGAAGAAGCTGATAACTGGTGATGAAAAGTGGATCACGTACGACAAGAACGTGCGAAAAAGGTCGTGGTCAAAGGCCGGTCAGGCTTCACTGACTGTGGCGAAACCCGGGTTAACTCGCAACATGGTGATGCTGTGTGTGTGTTGGGATTGGAAGGGCATTATTCATTATGAGCTGTTACCACCAGGCAGGATCATCGATTCTGAGCTCTACTGCGAACAACTGATGAGATTAAAGCAAGAAGTTGAGAGAAAGCGGCCGGAATTAATCAACAGAAGGGGTGTGGTTTTTCATCATGATAACGCTAGACCTCACACATCTTTAGCCACTCAGCAAAAATTAAGAGAGTTTGGCTGGGAGGTGTTAATGCATTCGCCGTATAGTCCTGACCTTGCACTTTCAGATTTCCACCTATTTCGCTCTCTTCAGAATTCTCTAGGCAGTGTCAGGATAACATTACGAGAGGACTGCCAAAACCACTTGTCGCGGTATTTTGATCAGAAGCCCCAAAATTTTTATAGCAATGGGATAATGTCCCTACCTACAAGATGGCAAAAAGTTATCGAACAAAATGGTACCTACATACTTTAGTTAAATGTAAATAAACTATATTAAAAAATGTTTTGAATTTTCTTAAAAAATGCGAAAAAACTTTTTCCCCAACCTATTATAAATATTAGAAATATACTAAATAAACATATAAACATCCATGACTCGTGAACAAATGCTCGTATACCGGGATTTGAACCCGGGACCTCTTGATCGAGCAGCCCGTATAGCAAGGGGTACAGACCACTCGACCAGCCGATTGTTAAATAATTATAATTTTTAGTAAATAATTCACTTTATACAACGAACTGGGGCCCAAGTCTGCTAATTTACAACTATCGCAATATAATAACAATAGTGTCTCAATGGTACAATTTTTGTAATTTCGTATTCTGGTAATCAATAACGTTCCAATGGCTTACCACTGAATTACTACTCCACCGTTATTGAATCAGTTGGTATTCTACTATAAGTTAGTGGCCGATATCTTGTCAGTGGCTTCATAATAACGTATTCTACTAATTATTTAAACAGTTTGACATTTCTATCAATAACGTCGTGATAGCATTTTTATCATTCAACTACTATTGATACGCCATTGTGCAGAGACACCACCTTTGGTACATTTGCTTACATGAAAATTAATTATACGGATTTCGATCTTTGTTTCGATGATTGAAAATTGCTTTGGAGTACTTTTTGTGCAGTGATCGTGGTGTTATTTTTAATCGACTTCAAAAAGGAGGAGGTTCTATGCTCCACTATTTGTAGGCATTTTTTTTGGATGTATGTTCACCGACTTCTCCGTCAATAGTAAACCGGTTTTCAAAATTTTTTTTTATTTGATAGAGTATACTTCTGACGTGGTCCCGTTGTCACCAAGTCAGGATCGGATGATGGGATACCAGGGAAATCGAGGGCAATCCACCAATTTTATGGGCACGTATGAAATTTTTTACTTTTTCTAAAGCTGTTCAAGTATTTGGTACTGTCAGTTACTATCTTATGTTGATGAGCTAATGACGGAAGGTACAACTCCTTAACGGTTAGGAGTAGGAAGATAATTGTTTAAATATAATAGAAAGGAAAATAGTTAAATTTAATTACTATTAGTTATCTCCTAAAAATGTATTTTTGGAAGTTGGTGCTAAGCTGTTACCAGACACAATAGAAAGTGAAGCACCAACTCCAAAAAATACATTTTTAGTAGATAAGTACCTACCTAGGTAAGTACCTACTTAAATTTAATATTTTTTTTCCTTATTAGTGTTTTGAAGTCTGTTTTATTTTTGTTATGCGTATGCTTATGCTTCTGCATCAATAGTTTTTGATGCAGAAGCATCCGCATTGACGAGCAGTTAAGAGGAATCTGAGTGCGGGAACAGTATCCTAAAGCCAGCTGTAATAAAATCCATCAGTGAAGAATAAATGATCTGTACAAACCGACGATGACATACTAAAAAAATATTTTGTATGTTAGGAGAGAGAGATCTTAAAATACTTATAAACTTTTAAGTAATTCAGTTTTCGCAAATAGAATTCCAGTTTACCCTATTTAACAAGCATTCATAACGCTAAATTGTTAATTAGGTACATTTTTGGCTTAGGTAAATGGTTAAAAATTAACTTAATATGTATTTGTTACAATTATAGATTGTAAAAAGTAGGTTTAAACAGTGTCTAAACACGATGCATAGAAATGCCTTCACTGTTCCGTTATTTCAATAAGTATATTAAAGTGTGTATTGAAATTACCTTTCCAAAACTCCAAATAAGAAACCAAAACTTTCACAATTTCATTCCTAACAGGTTAAGACAGACAGTTTTTACAAAATTTTAAGCTTTTTAATAACATTCATGTATGTATAGGAGATTTGGTAAATGGGTGCCTCGAACGCATTTTTCATCGGTAGGATTTTTTCCAGTGTCGAGAACGCGGCTCTATGCATTCTCGTTGCTACGCAACGGGTGTTGTTGTCTTGTTTTGTCATGAATTAATTATTATTTTATGTTCAATGTAAATTTACTCATTTTTGTTTCATAAATCGCTTATTTAAACACTAAGCCTCTTTCTGCCGTCAACAAGTAATAATACTTGATTATGTAGCAATGAATTTAATGTATAATTCGATTATTTTCGCTCATGAAAACAAATAAAGATTCATAGATGAAAATAGTAGGTTTTGACAGGCAACATTGATAACAGTACCATTGAGACGCCATTGCAAAGCAATAGCTATCCCATAACCATAGCGACGAGACACTGTTGTTATTTTATTAAGACTGTCAAATTTTTTGTAGAATACCTATTTTGACAGGTGTCTCAATAGAATAACAGTAGAATAACAATAGGATAGCGATTTGTTTAAAATAAGAGAATTAGGGCCCTGATAACCGTAACTAACGCTTGACCTTGCATTAGCCCATATATATTGACTGTACGCTGCGCACTCTTCGCGCTCCACCCCAAAAACGGTTGATCATATAAAAAAAAGTTCAAACAAAAGTAGAAAATTTTATACTCTACAACTTTTATAATAGGTGCAAAACTCATTTTAGCCATAGGAACCGAGATATTGGCGAAAAACCGATTTTAATGACCTTTGACCTTCAATATCTTATTACGCAGACACGATAGCATTTTGTGACTTTTGAGACAATATTTAGGACGACAAAACAAAGGTTTATACCAATTTATAGCTTATTATCTATCATTCCGAGGTTGACCCCTTTTTTTACCTAATTTGACTGGGCTAAAACGCGTTTGTGACATCCGGCGTCTAATTTATTTATTCCACCCCTTTTTTTCGTCGGGGGTTAATAAGACCGTTAAAGTGATAAAAACTTTTTTTTAAGTTGTGAGCAAAAATGTAGGAAATGATGTCCCGAGATTTTTTATAGTATTTCAGATATTTTTGTTACTTTAAACTAAGTTACTTACCTAATTATCAACTTTTAAGTTTAAGCTTACTTTGTTGTTGTGCTAAGTTAAAACTTTAATATATTTATTTAAATTTCAGTTTTTGTGTTTGAAACATGTTTATCGAATCCAAAATGTGTCCATTATTATAAAAGTCGGCTGGCTGAAGCACAGCCAGCCGACTTTTATATAGAGTTGTAACATAATGCAAAGACGGTGATATTTTATTGCAAGTCACAGTTATATTATAATTATACTGAAGATAATTATACTGAAGATAATTATACTGAAGATAATTATACTGAAGATAATTATGTTACTTGAATTATCTATCTTTACTTTATCGGAAGCTAAGAAATATTTACTTTGGCGTTAACACAAGAAAAGGAAGGAGTAGCAAATTCGCGTAGTTTTGTTGTGCGTCGTCCGCGCAGTGACGTCAGGCGTGGAGGGAGACAGTGGGGCGCGCCGCCATGTTTTGCGCGGCCGTCCGCCGAACAATGCCCAGTGCGAGGTCACTCCAAAGAGGCGGGGCGCTAGACAAATGCGCATTTTGCGGGCGGAGCGAATCCCCGTAGCTAGATCTACGTCATGCTGTGACGTAGATAGTATGATTGATTTCCGCCACTGGCCCAAGTGTAAAGGGCTTATTACATTATCCTATTTCCTAACTCTCTAACTAGGAAAAAGGAAGGTGTAATCGCAGTTAGAGAGTTAGGACGGTCCTATTTCCTAAGTAGTCCTCTAGTTAGGATCGCGACGGTACGATGTAAAACCACTAGTTAGGGATGGGCAAATCAAAAAAATAATATCGATATATACCTACCTACATTAGATCATATCAATATAATTCTCAAAAGTATCAATTTATGTAGAATTAAAGTCGATATTTATTAGCCGACTTCAAAAAAGAAGGAATACAATTCGACTCAAATGTAATGTAATATTATTGTCAGAATGGTATATTTTTTGATAAGTATGTTAGTATAAACATGGACTAAATAATATAATGTAACTTCAAGAAGTTGGGCACACATGTTAAGATTAACATGACCTGTGTGCCCAATTTGATAAATGTTTTTTAAATGTATGAAGATAGATTTTATCATGAGAAAAGACATTAGGCGAGCGGCCACTAATAATTATAAATAAAATCGAATTGTTGGGAAATCACTAAAATTTTCACACATTTTTCTTAATTCTTTTTTAATGCTTAGTTTCTTGATGGCCGTCGGGTCACGTGGTCAGTAGGTACCTATTAACTAAGCTAGTGGTCTGGCGTTCGAATCCCGGTAGGGACAGATGTTTGTATGATATCTGTATCGCCATTATCTAAGTAGTATCTATAACACTGAATGTCTGAATGATAAGTACTTAATTTAGGTGTGTACTAGGCGTATGTGTATAAATATTTTCTACAAACAAAATTAAAATTATTTTCCCGTTTAAAATAAAAATATAAGAAGAGTGTTATTCATCAATATTTTTATAGACTACTCAGACATAAATTGAAATATGTATGATAGAGTAAAAGCACCTCCGCAATTAAGGCGAGGTATTCCGAGCGGTCGTAGGTAAAAATGCTTCCTCAGAACCCGGCATTAACTAGCGTAACTTAAGCAAACACGACGCGCGCGAGAGACACCGCACCGCACACCGGTTGGACCCGCACGGTCCAAGCGGTATGATGGCATGTGCCATAGTGAAAAATATACAGTATAGTCCACATTTTTCCGCTTGCACCCAAGATGTAATCACATATAGCGACAATGACGTTTATGACCCCACTAAAGAAAAATCTTTGGTTCAAACGTGTCTTGAATAGTTATTAATTATCAATAAATTAGTTAATAATTAAGTTGAATAAAGAGTCAGCCTGAATATAGGTATGAATGAACGACCACGTGAAATTTGGGTAGGTAGTGAATAAAAAATACGCCTGTAAGGTTTGGTAGGTGGGTGCCTCGCACGCATTTTTCATCGGGAGGAAAGAAGGAGGATCGTCTTAATTTGTGTAATTAATTTGGGCTTGGGGTATTAAATTACAAGATATGTAAAGTGTGATGGTGACAATGGGAAAATACCTTGGCCTCGATCGCGCTAATTTACATTGTATTTACCAAAACAAAACCATCTTGAATCTTGAAATTAATGTTGTATTCGGAATCGGGACCCCCGGAAACCACAAAAATGATACGCATATTGATTTTTTATAAAAAAGTTGCGTGCGCCATCTTGGATCTTGAAGTTAATGTTGTATTCAGAATCAGGACCTCGAAAACCTCGAAAATGATAAAAATGATACCCATATTGATTTTGTACTATAAAGTCACGTCTGCCGTCTGATCTGGAAATTTATGTTGTATTTGAAATCCCGAAAACCTCAAAAATGATACCCATATTGATTTTAAATTAAAAAGTAGCATCCTCCATCTTGGATCCGAAAATTCATAGATGTTGTATTCGGAATCGGGACCTCGAAAACCACGAAAATGATACCCATATTGCTTTTACATTAAAAAAGTGTCATCCGCCATCTTGAAGCTCAAATCAATCTTTCATTGAAAAGTGTTAATCTACTTCTGAATTTATGACACAGTTATTGAAACCAACATGAGTGTATTTATATCAAAACTACTTTTATAAGCCAAGTGTTCAGCTAATTTTGACCATACGGTTTTTACTTACCTTTGGCGTCGATTTTGTTCAGCGACTTATGCGAGTCCGAAGTTTAGCTAATTATGCCTTATATAACATAAGTCTTGTTTAGCGATTTATGTATGTTACGCTGTATAGGGGTTTTGGAAATTTGGATCTGGTGATCGACTTTTGGTGCTGGTTTCGTTCAGGAAATGTGCCTTCCATCACCAGCTCACATGAGATAATGACTAACAAAGGCAAATACTTAAATAGCTTTGGAAAAAAGTAAAACATATCATACGTGCCCATAAAATTTGAGATTTGCCCTCGATTTCCCTGGGATCCCCATCACCAGAACCTGACTTGGTGACAATAGGGCCACCTCGGGAGAATCGGTTCACAATTGACAGAGAAATCAGTGAACATACATACAAAAAAATACATTTAACCTCCTTTTCTTTTTGAAGTCGGTTAAAAATATCAATTGACCATCAAAAATAATAATTAGTCAAACAAATACCGACAAAATTACAGTTTATAGACCAATTATTTTTGATGACCACCACGCTAAAATTTTTTGTAGACCCTTTAATTATAATATTCCCATTTTTATGTCAACCCACAAGTAAGACTACGTCACTCGATTTTTTTCACGGTGCATAGAAGCAATGAAGAATATTATACACCAACTTTTATAAAACTCATAGATTTTTGAACTTATTCAAACGAGAAAACAGGATAAAAATTAACGTATCAGTGAAGAACGGGTTTTGAAGTCATACTGCCTAATTATTCTGCTATTATACTATGGTACAATATGCGTCATCATAAGACACTGTGTGTTCAAATATAAATTTTCGCGCGGGACTTCCGCGGCTGTGGCAAAGTGACGTGACCGTACTCGGCAAGCTCTCGACGGGTACTGAAGTAACAGCTGCTGAGCGACGTGAGCGCGCTCCGTAATTTGATTTTAATAGGTTTTTTGCCTAAAAATGTAAGAAACAAAAAAAAAGCTTTTATATAATTTAATAATTTAAATTATTAATTATAATTTAAATTTTAATAATTTTCATGTCATTTAGTAAAGTATTAAGGTCTATTCCCACATATCAGTGAAGCCACAGTTCCGGCACAGTTCCGTATCAGTGCTTCAGTGTTGCGTCAGTGATTCAATTCACACATGTCAGTGCCCGCTCAGTTCACGGAGCTTCAGTGAAAACGTGTCCGTCGTCAATCGCGATTGTATTTCGTATCCATATACTTTGCATGAGATAAATCATATAAAACTCTTTTTTCACGAACCAATTCTATTAATCGCTCGCCCTCTATTTTGTTTTTGTTGATGTCGGCGTCCGTGATCCGTCAGTGATCTGTCCGTGATCGGTCCGTCCGGCAAAAAATATCGTTGTCGACGATCCCTTCCGTGCTTGCCGTTGCCGGTGCCGGAACGGACACTGAGAGCACTGAGCCGTCACTGACACGGACAAGTGGATACGTTCATAGATAATGTATGAAATAATATTTCGCACTGATACGGAACTGTGGCGGTACTGTGCCGGAACTGTGGCTTCACTAATATGTGTGAATAGACCTTTCTCCGACTCACAACACTTTTAAAATGTTAATCAGAGCTATCTTTGAATTTTTTTTCTATCGAGTGAAATTTTACCTATCATGTCTTTACAATTCATTAGATCAACTATATTATATAAAAATTTTAGAACTGAATGTTTTATATTCGTGGTGGTAAATACAATCGAAAATGTTCAAAACGGGAAAAGAGCGCCTTAATGCACTGGTTTGGCTGAATCTAAGCGCACCTCTAACAATTTACACCACAGACAATCATACAAATTCCTTTTCGTCCCGCCTGTCTATCTGGCAAAAAACTCTCACCTCGATGACGTTCGCCTCTGGAGTCTAGCGCTATATAGCCCGCGGAAAAAGCGTCGATTCTCTCCCGCGTGTGTTTAAAGAGCTCAAGAGAACGAAGAAACTCTCCGCGAAGACGGAGGTGAAGAGACAGGGAACCAGTAGCAGGTCAGGGTACTTTCCATACAGTCCACTTTTATCAAAATTACTCACCATCCCTCTTTTTGGTCCTTCTCCCCGTGATCCTGTCCCTTCACAGTCATTTTACATACAAACATTACACTTCAGTACTACCGATTCCCGCAATACTACAAAACCACTCACGTGTTCAGCACAAACCGCAACCGCAACCGCACCGCTCGCCGCCGCCATCTTGTAGAATTTATTTTAATTAAATATCTAAATTATTTTGCTTTACAATGGCATCTAAAAAGATAGCTCATATTTCAATTCTCGAAGCTAAGCAACAAAGCATGTTTTCGATGTTGCAAAAAACATACGATTTAGGCATGACAGTTGCTACCTCTCCCGAAAGTAAGAAGATGTTCCTCGCTCGATGTAAAACATTAGAGATCATACGCCACGATTACATGGAAGTTATTCAGGATATTCAATCCGCTAAATTAGCCGCTAATCCCGATGATTATTGCCCGTCATTTTGTCAAATAGAGACATTTAATGAGTTATATTGTTATATTAAAAGTATAGAGGAAGAATGTCAGATACCAATAAGATCTGAATCAATTCCTCTAGTGAAACCAAAACATAAGTTGCCTGTTTTAGAACTCGTAGCGTTTAACGGTGACCCTACAACATGGCCTTTATTCTATCAAAGCTTTAAAGAAATGATACACGAAAACGAATACCTATCGGACGGCGAACGCATTCAATATTTAGTATCTAAGTTGTCTGGGTCAGTTTTATCCATCACCGCAGGGTTGCTTCCGGTTGCATCCAACTATAATATTATGTGGGATTTACTTGTAGAACGTTATCAAGACCCTCGTAATTTAGCCTCGTTATACATTGAGAAAATTATGAACTTTAAACCTCTTACGACAGCAACGCCACAGAGTTTAGACTCTTTCGTAGAGCAATTCTCTGCGTCTGTTTCCGCGTTGAATTCATTGAAAATGGATGATTTAGCCGACTACATGCTTACGCACATAGCTCTTAATAAGTTGGACCGTCAAACGGTTACTCAGTTTGAACAATTGTCTCGTACGGAGGAGATACCTACATTCGCTTCTTTGAATAAATTCGTGAAAGAGCAAAGTAAAATATTATCTCGCACAAATTCCCATATTCGTCCTCCGCAACCACCGCCAAAGAATTATCAATCTTATAGCTACAAGAGGCCTATTATGCAACAACCAAAACAAAACATGTTGCAGTCGTATGTAGCTGATAACCCAACCTCGCAGTCGTGCATAGTATGCAATGATGTACGACATCCTCTTTTTTATTGTAAAAAATTTACGTCTCTCGATCCCGCTTCTCGTTATGAAATTATTACAAAATATTCCTTCTGTAGAAATTGTTTAGGGTTTCATGGTACAAAGCAATGTAAATCGGAAAAGACTTGCTTTAAATGCAACAAACGTCATCATACTTTGATACATTTAGATAATTTCTATGACAACAATAATAGCACTAAATCCTCTTTTGGGTTGCCAAAAACTAATTCTCATCTACGCGCACACACGCTCGTTCATGCTCCGGGTGTGCACGAGCGAGATGCCAACAGTGTTGACGCCGCGTCAACCATTGCCCCGCGCTCGTCACATGTGACGATGACAATACCGTCATCTTTGACAACCCACGCGGCAACTAGCAACTGTCAAACAGTGCACGATACAATTCAATCGCAACAAACTGATAAAAATAGCGGAAAACAGTGTTTGTTTGTTTCTAACGCGAGTGAAAACAAAATGTTTATAGAAATAGTGCCCACCGCTCAAGTGCGAGTGATAGTAAAAGAGTGTGAACCGCTATATTTACGTGTGTTGCTCGATACGGGTTCTACTGCTAATTTTATTACGGAGTCGTGCTGTAGACGTTTGAAATTGAAGATTAATTATGAGCCCTCGTCTGTTCATGGAATAGGTATGTCAGTTAGACCTGTTTTGGGTCACACAAGTCTTACCATTCAATCCAAGTTTGATTTCCGTTGTCGCTACACGTTAAAGGCCGCAGTTGTGGAAACCATAACAAGTGAACTTCCAGTGACGCGTTTGAGTTCGCCAATTGTAAAATATTTTAATTCGCTTCCGCTAGCAGATGACAGGTTTTATGAGCCCTCCGCGATAGAATGCTTGCTAGGCGCAGGTATTTTCCCGCACCTTCTGCTATCAGATAAGGTCGTTCACCCCGACATGTCGGGAGCCATAGCTGTACAGTCTACTCTTGGTTATGTTGTTATGGGGGAGACGGAATGTGATATGTATACTCCTGTAAAACCACAAGTTTCTCTTCATTCGTTTATCAAACCCGAAAGTAAATTATCGTTAAATGAGATTGTCCAAAAATTTTGGAATTTAGAGTCTGTACCTGATTGCAAGATTATGTGTCCAGAGGAAGAAAAGTGTGAACAATTATTTAAAGATACTGTCTATCGCGAATCGGATGGTCGATATGTGGTATCCTTACCGTTTAGTGAAGATCCTCGCGAATTAGGGGACTCGTACACCACCGCAAAACGTCGTTTATTTTCTTTAGAAAAGAAACTAGATTCTAGTTATGAATTACGCACTGGGTATAACGCTATTATTCAGGAATATATTGACAAAGGCTTCTTAAGTAAAGTTTGTGATACTTACTCCGCACCCGCACCAATGGTACCGCTACCTGTTACCTCTTCGCAGTCAACCGCGCTGTTAAGTATGCGGGCAGGGGTCGAGACAAGTAACACAACCTGTGGTCTGTAACGCACTGACTTTATTGGATACCTTCCCAGAGAGGGGGATGAGGTGCGGGGCGCAGCCACGCACTATCGCATATCTATCAATTCCTCCCTCTAATACATTAATTAACACTAACACTAAATATTACAACAACGCAATAAAGCCTACGCACAGCAGTAGCGTCACTCGGCTGATGTGATAGTGATGACGATAACAATAACGCGATACGTATTTTAAGAATGATTGTTTGATTCGTCACCCTCAGCTCCTACAGCCGCGTCCACAAATTCATTTTCACTGTCCTCCTCCCTCAAAGAAACATTAGATTCGTATATCTCATCTCTCCTCCCCCTCGGTAAGTTAAGACACCACTTCGGTGAACTCGGAGAAGTCTCATTCGGTGAATGTCTATCCCCTGCCGTGATTGGAGTAGAACTCTGTGAAGTCATCGGAAACGGTAAGGAGTGCAGTGGTGGTCCCGACTGAGATGGCGACGACGGCAAAGAGGGAGGCGGCGGTATCAGCTGGGAAGGCGTAAGCAGCGACGGCGGTGGCGGCGATGGCGGTGATTGTGGCGGCAACGATGAAGCTAAATTTATTTCCGAATGATCATAGTTTGCCTCCTTATACAATAGTAATTGATTAATATGTCTTTTATAACATTGTGAATTAGAAACATCTCTTACTAAATACAATACTTTTCCTAACCTCTTTATTATTATTCCTTTACCCCACTTCTTACTATTATCGCATGTGAACGTTTTGTACAATACATAGTCATTATTATTATAATATTTTGTTTTATTTTTCCCTTTTAGTCTAGCCTGCGTACACTGTTTGTTTTTAATCAGGTTAGATATAGCGAGTGATGAGAGCGATGATGGTGTTGGGCTAATCAAATCTAATCGTGATCTTAATTTGCGACCGTAAACCATTTGAGCAGGTGACAAGCCAGTGGTAGAATGTACTGAATTACGATAGTCCATAAGGTATTTAAGTAGCTTTAACGTAGCATTTCTCGCTGTACTGTTTGACAAAGGACAAGATTTTATCCCCTTTTTTACGATCTTTACAAAACTCTCTGCCTGCCCGTTGCTTGCCGGATGATAAACTGGCGAAGTAACATGTGAAATACCATTAGCAGTACAAAAAGTTTCAAATTCTTGCGAACAAAAAGCTGTGCCATTATCACTCACTATCTTTTTAGGAACTCCAAACCTAGACATAAAGTCACACATTTTTTCTATTACTGCGCTGGACGTTGTGGAGTGCTTCATATTATATGCTTCTACCCATTTACTATGTGCATCCACAATAACCAAATAGACACAGCCTTTAATGGGACCTAAAAAATCTATGTGAATTCTTTCGAATGGAATCTGAGGGAATTCCCAGTGCGAAAGGGGAGCGCGAGGTGGCGAAGGACGCAATTGAACACACACCTCGCATTTCCCTATCATCCTCTCCAGAGCCATATCAATCCCGGGAAACCAAAATCTAGTCCGGGCTTCCGCTTTTGTTTTCACTATACCCAAATGAGATAAATGTAACTCTTTTAAAATAATTTCATGTAAGCTCTCAGGTAAAACGACTTTATGGCCCCGCATAACACACCCGCTCTCAACCGATAATTGTGATCTACATAAATGAAAAGGTTTCAGACGAACGTCACTTACTTTCGGTGGCCAACCATTCGTAATATAATACAAAACACGACACATGATGGGGTCCTTGCTGGTTTCCTCGCGCAGTCTACTTAAGGTCACTGGCACACTATTATCTACGACGAAACAGACATACGTTGCGCGATCACATGTCTCGTTCTCGCCGCAGTGTTCGGTGCATGCGCACTCAACACTGCCGGGCGCGGAATGTCTGAGCGCCGCCGTCGAGACGGGTAAGCAAGCGCGAGATAAATAGTCTGCACTATTGTCAGCGCTGCGCACAAATTCAATTTTATAATTGTAAGCAGAAAGAAATAACGCATACCTCTGCAACCTATTCGCGGTAACTTCCGGTATACCTTTATGAGGCCCAAAAATGGAAATCAGTGGTTTATGATCCGTTCGTAAAATGAACGGTTCGGATTTACCATACAAATATTGGTGAAACCGTCGGACGCCATAGATAATGGCAGTTGCCTCCTTTTGAATCTGTGCATAGCGTTTCTCCGCCGGGTTTAAGGTTCGTGAAGCAAATGATATTGGTCTTTCGGCTCCACTAGAATCTATCTGTGATAAGATAGCACCAAGGCCAGTCGGCGAGGCATCCACGGTTAACACTAATTTAGCACTTGGATTGAAGTGAGCTAAAACTTGGTTTGATGTTAACATTTTTTTCATGTTATTGAAAGCTTCATTATGTTCGATTGACCAATTCCATTTACCACCCTTTTTTAACAATTCATACAATGGGCTAAGAATTGTAGATGCATTGGGTACGAAATTTCTGTAATAATTTACTAAACCTAGGAACGATTGCAATTGACTTATGTTACACGGAATAGGTGCTTCTATCATAGCCCTTACCTTTTCTGGTGACTTTTTTAAGCCTTCCTTCGTGATTATGTAGCCTAAATAACCTATTTCGTCTTTAAAAAATTCACATTTTTCTTTTTGTAGTGTCAGCCCTGCCTCTTGTAAGCGCCTAAGGACTGCCTTCAACCTGTCTAAGTGCTCCCACCGATCTTTACCGGTGATCAAAATGTCATCCAGTAGGCACAGAACACCGTCCATCCCTGCTAACACACTTTCAATAGCCCGTTGAAAAATAGCCGGAGCAGAGGACAAGCCGAAGACTAACCGAGTATATTTGAATAGGCCGCGGTGTGTGTTTATGCAAGTGAGCATTTGTGATTCATCTTCTAGAACAAACTGATTGTAGGCCATCGACAAATCTAGTTTGGTGAACTGTTGGCCTCCGTAAATTTTTGAAAATAAATCATTGATAGTGGGAAGTGGGTACTGTTCCACTACCAATTGCTTATTTAAGGTTACGGAGTAATCTGCACACAACCTAACTGAGCCGTTACGTTTTAACACCGGAACTATTGGAGATGCATATTCGGCATGTTCGACAGGTTCTAGGATACCTAATTCGACCAACCTGTCTATTTCTTTTTCTACCTTATCCCGTAAAGCAAACGCTAGTGGTCGTGGTTTGAAAAATATCGGTTTCGAGTTATCCTGCATTATTAATTTAATTTTATATTTGTTAAATAGACCCAGCTTATTACTAAATAGTTCTGGAAATTGTTGTTCAAACGTTTCGATTGACATATTTTCTTGACAAAAATTTACTGGTGAAAACTGTAATTTAAACCGTGAAATAAAATCTCTGCCTAAAAGCGGTGGGCCACCATCACGTACTACATAAAATTCAAGGCTTTGCTTTTGTCCTATAAAAGATACGGTTACTCTTATTGTACCTACACAACTGATATTCTTACCGTTATAAGTCATCAGTTGTTTGTGAGCGATTGATAATGGCACCTCTTTAAAATGAGTTCTGTAATATTTTTCAGATATTACCGTTACCGCAGATCCGCTATCAATTTCAAATCGAAACGGCAAATCATTTATAAAAATTGTTTCTACCAAAGGCTCGCCGCGAATTGAACGAATAAAAAAAATATTACCGTCATCATCATCCTCGCTCTTATCACCGCCGTCCACTTCCATAAAATTCAGTTTCGTACACATTCTTCGCAAGTGGCCTTTTACGTTACACTTTTTGCATACATAATTAGCGAATTTACATTCTGATTGCTTATGATTTGTATAACCACAAACACTGCACTTCACTTTCACTACTCTTTTGCCTTTGCTATTTTTCGACATGTTAAATACTTGTGCCGATGTGCCGCTGGGGTCGCCGGCGCCGGCCCCGCTCGCGTATGCAGCGGCGGCGGCGGCGGCCCGCGCACAGCACAAGTTCTCCGCCAGTTCCACAGCTTTGCTCAGCGAAAGACCAGCTAGATCCTGCACATAAAGTTTCTCCTTCTCAGTCCCAGGTCGCATGCCCATAATAAACTTATCACGAAGCGTTTCTTCTATGTTTATAAACCCGCAATGCGCAGTTAGCCCTCGTAATCTTGCTGCCCACTCCTTGTAAGATTCGCCTGGCTGCTGCGAGGCCGCGTAAAAATTATGACGCTCTCCAAATCCTACTCGTTTCGGAGTGAAATGCTCGTCCAACAGTTGAATAATTTCCTCGTAAGGAACGCCTGCTATGTCCTTTGGCAACGCTAAGTCCTCCGCTAGTTTGTATGTTGCGTCGGCGAGTGCGCTGAGGAGGATTGCTTTTCTCTTCCTGCCCATGGAATCTTCCAGTTCCCCTATGTTGTTTGCAATAAAATATTGCAGCATCCTGCTTTTATATGTCTTCCACGTTTGCACATTATGATCGAAACTATTTAGTAATCCGAATTGTACAGAAGACATCGTAACTGGTTTTTCTTTTTAAACGCGGGTAGGGAAGCTCGTCGCCACTGTTAAGTATGCGGGCAGGGGTCGAGACAAGTAACACAACCTGTGGTCTGTAACGCACTGACTTTATTGGATACCTTCCCAGAGAGGGGGATGAGGTGCGGGGCGCAGCCACGCACTATCGCATATCTATCACGCGCCTTCTGTTTATTTTCCTACCGCTTATTACATACCTCACCACGCTGTATACCGCCCTGAAAGAGAAACTACTAAGGTTAGAATTGTAGTTGACGCAAGCTGTAAGACTACTTCGGGAAAGAGTCTTAACGATATATTGTACAGTGGACAGAACTTACAGTCGAATATATTTGATCTTCTCATAAATTTAAGGTTATTCCGCGTTGCTATTTCATCAGTTCTGGAGAAAATGTATTTCCAATTGAAGTTAACAGTACAACACCACCGTTATCAAAGAATATTGTTCCGGTTTCATTCTAGTGACCCTATAGAAACTTACGAGTTTGGACGCGTCTCGTTTGGTTTAAAATGTTCACCTTACTTAGCTATGCGTGTTGTTCGTCAGTTAGCTGATGATGAAAGGGCGAAGTATAAAAACGCTGCCGCTGTAGTTAAGTATTCCTACATGGACGATTTCATTTATTCTGTAGAATCTGATCAAGAGGCTCTTGACTTATATCAGGAACTTGTCAGTATGTTCGCGAAAGGTGGGTTCAACCTAACTAAGTGGATTTCGAATTCGTCAATCTTTTTAAAAGGCATACCTGAAGCCTCATGTGCTCGAAAATCTTTAAATTTTGATTCAGACTCAGAAACTAAAATAGTCGGTCTTAGATGGAACCCCGCGTTTAATTATTTTACGTTCAAAGTTAACTGCCTCGAAGAAAACACTTATACAAAACGAACTATTTTATCTCAAACCGCTGCCTTATACGACCCGCTTGGGTTGCTCGCTCCGCTTACCGCTGGTATGAAGGTTCTCCTACAGGAATGTTGGAAACGCGATTTATCCTGGGATGAGCCAGTTCCTGGTGATATTTCTGTGAACTGGGCTCAGATTAAAAAGGAATTACCCGCTTTGTCCAACTTAAAAGTTCCTCGTTACATAGGTTGCACAACCAAATCTTATATTTCGTTATTAGGCTTCGCTGACGCGAGTGAAAAATGTTATGGAGCCTGTATTTACCTTCGCATTGGTCCGCTTTCATCTCCCGCTTCTTATGTATCACTGCTGTGCGCTAAATCACGCATCTCGCCTCTTAAAAAGGTTACGCTTGCTCGTTTGGAGTTGTGTGCCGCTTATCTTCTTGCACAATTAATTAAATCTGTTAAAGCTGTAATTGAGACCAGATGTAATATTAACAAAACCTTTGCATTTTCTGACTCGACAATAGCTTTATCCTGGATTTTATCTTCGCCCCATCGATGGCAAACGTTTGTCGCAAACAGAACAGCCGCAATTCAGGAGATCATTCAACCCAGTTCTTGGTATCATGTGCCTGGATCTGATAATCCTAGTGACTTAATTTCTCGACCGGTGACTCCTGTCAAGCTGGTAAACAATACAGATTGGTTTAATGGTTACGCGTGGATGTCTTTACCGCAGGAAGAGTGGCCAGTTAAAATATACAACCCAAAAACCTCGACGGAGTCCATTCCCGAAGAGAAAAGGCTTACATCCCTTGTTCAAGTGATGGAACCTACGCTACACCCGATTTACCAATTGTCTGAGAAAATTTCGAAATGGTCTAAACTTCGTAACGCCGCTGTTTATTTCCTACGCTTTATTAAAAAGCTAGGTTCTACAGGATTAATAACCATCTCTGATTTAGAATACGCTGAAACTTTTGTGATGAAATGCATTCAAACCATGCATTTTTCTAATGAAATAGTCGCACTTAAAACTGATAAGTTATGTCGACCAGTGATCCGCAAGCTCAATCCCTTCTTCGACGATAACAGTATAATTCGCGTAGGAGGCCGCTTACAGAATGCGCCTATCTCGTATGAACAACAGCATCCGATCTTGTTGCCTTCTAAAGATCGCATAGTCAAGTTACTAGTTGAATACAACCATAAAGTAAACTGTCATACTGGTCCAGGACCTTGCCTTGATACGCCAAAAATATTGGCTTTTATCCGCAAGAAATCTCGTTCGTAAGGTAGTCCATGAGTGCAACCATTGTTTTAAAAATAAACCTAAAGAGACTTACCCCTTGATGGGTTCACTTCCTGATTACCGTATCACTCCTCAGTTAAAAGCATTCACTAAATCTGGCGTGGACTATATGGGTCCTTTCTATATAACGTTAGGTAAAAGTCGAGGCATTAAAAGCCGGAAGGCATATGTCTGTTTATTTGTGTGTCTAGTTACCAAGGCTTTGCACCTTGAGTTAGTATCGGACCTCAGTACCAATATGTTTCTCGCAGCCTTCAAAAGGTTCATTTCTCGCCGCGGTCCTGTATCATTTATTTTGAGTGATGGAGGGAAAAACTTCATCGGCGCTCGAAGAGAGTTAAAGGACTTACACACGGTCGTTTGCTCTACTTTATTTAATGAGGCTATTGTTAAGGAGCTAACGCCTGAAAAAATTGAATTTAAGATTAACCCTCCATATGCTTCACATATGGGTGGTATTTATGAGGCAAATGTGAAAAGTGTCAAAACTCACTTATATAAAATGATTGGTACGCAAATATTGACCTATGAGGAGCTCAATACTGTACTCATACAGATTGAGTCTCTAATGAATTCACGACCTTTGTGCATTCTGAGTAACGATCCTAATGATCCTACCGCTTTGACACCAGCGCATTTTTTAACTTTAACGCCATTACGGCATATTCCCGCTACTAACCTTGAAGATTTGCCACTGAATCGTGTGCAACGGTTTGCTCTTATTGATAAATTGGTCCAAGGTTATTGGAGGCGTTGGCATGTCGAGTATCTCTCCGCGCTCCAAACCCGGGAGAAGTGGAATACTAAAACTAATCCCATTCGTTTAGGGCAAGTTGTGATCGTAAGAGAAGAAAATCTTCCTGTTTTATGTTGGCCTTTAGCTGTGGTGGTTGAGACTTTCCCTGGCAAAGACGGGATAGTTAGAGTAGTGAAGGTGAGGACTAAAACAGGTTCTTATATTCGCCCTGCAGTACGCATTTGTCCGCTTCCAACCCAATAAAAATCCTATCAATTTATCACTAGCTAATGACCTTAAAATCCATATTAGCAAATTGTAAATAAGTCTCAATAACAATCAATAAGCTTCCTCTCACTTTTTAGTTTCTATGTTGGACTAACAGTCCAAGGGCGGCAGCATGGTTTGGCTGAATCTAAGCGCACCTCTAACAATTTACACCACAGACAATCATACAAATTCCTTTTCGTCCCGCCTGTCTATCTGGCAAAAAACTCTCACCTCGATGACGTTCGCCTCTGGAGTCTAGCGCTATATAGCCCGCGGAAAAAGCGTCGATTCTCTCCCGCGTGTGTTTAAAGAGCTCAAGAGAACGAAGAAACTCTCCGCGAAGACGGAGGTGAAGAGACAGGGAACCAGTAGCAGGTCAGGGTACTTTCCATACAGTCCACTTTTATCAAAATTACTCACCATGCACTGATCACCACGCCCGCATTATTCAAGACGCCGGCGCGCCGCCGCCTTGAATATCATAAATGCGTGCATGGTAGGTACTCGATCATTATGCTGTTGCGGAGTTATTTTAAAACTCGACGACGATATCTCTTAATATATTCGTTAGAATCAAATAATGTGAAGAACATTTTTGTTTAAAATGAAATTCTTGTGATGAATAATGTATTTATTTTGATATGGAATAATATCATGTTTACCAAAACAATTTCGCAGATAATGCATTATTTTAGAACAAATTTTATTACCAATAAATGGTTATAGTGATGAGTCAATTTCAAAAGATAGACATATGCTGTCGCAGACTTTTTTTAAAATCTTTTGAAGGAGTATAATTTTAGCATACATGATTTTTGTATATCTTTAACCTTTTATGCAGCGCACGCAACGAAAGCTCTGAAAATGAATATTTTTGTGCTGTTTTTTGCAACATTTTTCATTGATGCTCAACTCCTATTGCTCGAATCACAATTTGATATATTCTATAGTGTTGCTTGTTCATTGGACTATCCAACACAAAAAGAATTTTTCAATTAGAATCAGTTCTTCCTGAGAAAAGCGAGTTCAACCAAACAAACTCTTCAGCTTTATAATATTAGTATAGAGTTAGTGCTTCCTAATAAGGATCCTGTTTCTAACTCGGTTCCTATCTCGGCTCCTAACTCAAAACCATTCTACTTCAATACTGCGTGTTCCTCCGATTTAGAATTCTAGTTAGTGTAAGGTGATTTCAATTAATTTTCAGAAAGTTTTTTAACGGCTGGCCTTTTTAGGACTTCGTCGATCAGTAGTTCTAATTTTTCATTAGTCACAAGTAGAGAATGCAGAGATCGACTAGGCGGCTGCCTGCCCGTCGGCTAAATTCCAAGCGTGGGGAAATCACGCGCACGGGTCCTGGTCATGCTGCATCTTACCGTGCGACTGACCAACTAAGTTGTTATAGTCTGCGGACTATCGGCCGATAGTTGGCCGACTATTTAGTTGAACGACTTAATTGGTTATTATGTGCGGGCAATCATAAGATTCTATGTTTAGACATTCTGCGATTTAGTCGGCCAACTTGAAATTGTATATGTGCGGTGTGTCTAAGAGCAAGCGGTTTTAGACACCACAATACAATTTCATAGCTAAAAGGCAGTTATGTCGTTTCGTATGTTGTATGTATGTTGTTTCTATGCCACTAAAATCATACTAAATACTGAACTTAAACGTAGTTTTTGTAAGAACAGTCCACACTAACTATCTTTTAGTGTAAGATAAACTGGTCTTTGAGGAGCTCGCGGTGGCGTATTGGTTTGAGAGCTCTAGTTTCGAAAGGAAAAACAAAGCATCTTTCGCCATGGTCGGTACCGGGATGGGTCAATTAAATTTATAATCTCGAGCTCCTCCGTGCTTCGGAAGGCACGTTTAGCCGTTGGTCCCGGTTGTTACTGCAACCGCTTTAACCCACCAACCCGCATTGGGCCAGCGTGGTGGTGTTATGGCCCAAGCTCGTCATGTGTTTCTCCCATGTAGGGAGGCCTGTGCCCAGCAGTGGGACGTATATAGGCTGGTGATGACGATGATGATTATGATACTGGTGGTAATAACAATCATTTAATGTAAAAGAGACGGCTACGTGTAAATTCAATTCACATGGCTTTGAAACATTCAAACGATGCTTATATAAAAGTGTTTTAAGTGCGTTAGAATGTTACAAATACCTTCACAACGTTTTATTAAGTTTAAATCGAATTAAATAACTAAAATTACAGCAGTATTATTTGCGAGTAGGTACCTATTTATTAAATGATTTCTTAAAGTTATTTAAACTATTAAAATTTCAATAATTGATTTATTTATTTAATAATAATGATAATAAATAACCTAATACCTAATAAAAACGTTGGAAAAAGGAAAGAAAACGGTGAAGAAATTAGTAGGTTATACCTAGTGCTCCGGTGGCGGAGTGGTAATCGTGTCTGGCCGGAAAACAGGAGACGCGGGTTCGAATCCCGCCTGGAGCATATATTTTTCATCGTTCTCTTTCTTTATTTGTAAATGTTACAATTAATAAATAACCTCTTAAAATAAATGTCAACTAAACTTAAATTGAATCTATATGTTACAGTTAAAACGCATTTTTAGATAGAACTCGTTTTCCCTAGTTAAAACTGGTTATTACTTAATGCCTTTGTTAATACTAGAAATACCCAGTTAAAACTAGAATTTACCACTGATAGGTATATTTGATTTTCAGATAAAACTAGCTGTCACATCGAGCTGTAGTTAAAACTAGCACTAGAGAAACTAATTTGGTATTGACAACAATATATAGTTTTAAATATATGTATTTATTGAAAAGATCTAAGACACTGAGAACCAAATAATAATCTAATAAAGGAATTCTTGTAGGTCACGTGATATAAGACCTATCACGTGACCTACAAGAATTTCTTTAAATTTTTCTTTGGTAACATGATTACTATGTATAACTAATTACCTATTGATTTTATTTATTTTATTGTTGTAATTAACTGTATTTGATTTGTAAATAAATCTATAAAATTTTACCTTATTAATTATTAAATTTGATATTATTATTAGAAGAAATTACTTAATTAGTACCTATATCTTACATATCATTCAATTATGATTTGATAAATTGAAGTCCACGGATTGTAGTGCCCTAACGGGGTTCCATGATTCATATTGTACCTATTGCTTTTAAAAAACTGATATTTTTTTGATTACAACTTTGCTAACTTTTAATAGATGGCGTTAGTGGAGACAAATGAGGAGTTTAGTTTAAATACTAAAAACTAATCTTTTGGCAGATTATTATGCTTTTAACAAAACTGTTATTCTTTCATCACTTCTTCGGTGTACTTTTAATTCGTAGCGGACAAACGAAACGTTTAAATACTCTTTGAGCAAACGTAGTATTTAAAAATATTTTTTAACAAAAATAAAATCGACTTCAAAACACTAAAACGGTAAAAATAATTAAATTTCAGTAAGTACCTAGTTAGTTACCTCCTAAAATGTATTTTTGGAGTTGCTGCTTCACTTTCTATTGTCTCTGGAAACAGGTGAGCACCAACTACAAAAAATACATTTTAGGAGTTAAGTTAGTACTTAGGTACTGAAATTTAATTATTTTTGTCTTTTATAGTGTTTTGAAGTTCGTTTTATTTTTGTGAAAAAAAATTTTTTTCGTGATTTTTAAGGTCAACGCTAGATAGGTGACCGTCAGCACCACTATCGACTTGTCTGTCTCTGTCTGTGGTTGAAATACATAATATTGTTTCATATTATCGTATCGTACCTAACTCCACCCACCGTTCCTTCCATCATCAGTTCATCCGAATCACCCGATAGAATACAACTATTCGTTAATACGTACCTATAATGAAAGAATTATCTTCCAACTCTTAACCGTTAAGGAGTTGTACTTGCCATCACCAGCTCATCAACATGACATGATGACCAACAGAAGCTATACTTGAATAGCTTTAGAAAATAGAAAAACATGTCATCAATGCCTATAAAATTTAAGGTTTGACCTCGATTTCCCTGGGATCCCATCGTCACTATCATCAGATTCTGACTTGGTTCTGACTACAACTCAGGAGTATACTCTATCGATTAAAAAAAGTATTTTGAAAATCGGTTTACAATTAATAGAGAAATCCGTGAACATACCTATATACATACAAAAAAAAATACATGAACCTCCTTTTTTTGAAGTCGGTTAAAATATTTTTCAATACCACTGTTATTATTATACAAAGCTATAAAACGAGGAAGAAATTTTAATTAAATAGTATAATATTAATAATTAAAATAGAATTTAGAGAAAGTGCTGGGTAATCTATTAATTTCCTATCACAAAAGAATACACTCATCTGTGTTTTGTACTTTTTAATTCCTAACAGTTCAATTTTATTTATAATTATTAAGTACCAGTGGCTCTACCCGCGTGGATATTGGATATCTCGCCAAAAGTAGCCTATGACCTTTCTCACGGTAGAATCTATCTCCATGCCAAATTTCATCTAAATCAGTTAAGCGGCTTAGGAATGAAAACGTAAATACTTTCGCATTTACAATATTCATGAATCCATTGTCTCGTTTTAATAATAATTACAATATATCTTTGAACCGTGTAAGTAATATCCGCCGTTTGGAAGCAGAGCAATCCGTCCTAATCCTAACTCTCTAGATAGGATTCTAACTATTCTAACTTCGATTACACATTACTATTTCCTATTTCCTACTTCCTTCCTATACTTAGGGAGTAAGGAAATAGGATAATGTAATAAGTCCTTCACTACAAACTATCTATATAGGAAAAAAGTCAGAACAGTTAGAATCTTATCTAGAGAGTTAGACGGCCCCTATCGCTCTACTTCCTAAAGGCGATATAATAATACACAGTTCAAAGATTTATTGAAATTATTATAAAAACGACATTGGATTCATAAATATTGTAAATACGAAAGTAAATGTCTGTCTTTTACGTTTTCATTCCTAAGCCGCTGAACTGATTTAGATGAAATTTGGCATGGAGATAGATTTTACCGTGAGTAAGGTCATAGGCTACTTTTAGAGAGATATTCAATATCCACGCAGGTGGAGATACTAGTACCTACTTCATAATTGTTAATAAAAAAGAAAAAAAAAAAAAAACTTTGTAAAAAAAGTACAAAATTCATACGAGACATTACCTAGTACTTTTTCTAAATTCTATTTTAATTTTTAATAATAGACTATTAAATTAATCAATATTTAGTATTATTTATTTCTTATGAAGTTGTTGTCATCAATAGTGCAACCCAAAGCGATTCTGCATCACGGCTAGCAGCTGCGTGTACTCTCCGATTTAGAATCCTATATCTAATGAAGTGTAATCGCTGGCTTTCTACTTAGGTGTCTAACGTGGTTTCTAGTTAGGAAATAGGATAATGTAATAAGTCCATAATTTGGAACCATCCTAGTCACGTCAGTTTTCAACAAAAGAAACCGAATCAAAATCGGTCCTTTCTTTTAGGAGTTACGACAACGTCACAGACATACACAACACAGTCGGGAACGTCAAAATTATAACCCCTCTTTGGTTGAAACTCTTTTGGTTTCGTCCAAAAGTGAGTCGGTGCTTCACTTTCTATTGTTTTTGGAAACCACTTAGCACCAACTCCAAAAATATGTTTCTAGGGGATGAATACCTACTTAAATTTAATTATTTTATCCTTTTCAGTTTTTTGAAGTCGGTTTTAATTTTTGTTTAAAATTTTTTTTTCACAATTTTTAGTGGTAACTTTCTACGGTCGAAGCTAGATGGGTGATCGTAAACTTATATTGTTTCCTACTATCGTATCGTTGCACTAAAAAGTCATTTGAAAAGCAAAACTTCGCAATTTCGCATATGTAGACGACTTCATAATTTAAGTTTTTTTAAATTTAAAACTAAAGTACCCAACTGTTTTTGAAAAAATTTTTATGGGACCAAATGGCAGCTATTCCGCATCGAACAAAAAAAGAATCACGTAAATCGGATCAGTAATCTCGGCGTAATCGGTGTACATACATAGAAAAAAAAAAAAAAAAAAAAAAAACATACCGGCCGAATTGAGAACCTCCTCGTTTTTGAAGTCGGTTAAAAACTAAAGCAACTCAGTCATAGTCATAGACGATTAGACAATAATATGGTATAGGTGTCGTTGGCGGGGAAACCCCCATTTCCTGCAACCATCATAACTTCATAACGAACATGACATGAAAGCGACGTTGTCGTCTTTCGCAGTCCGCCTGCGCCCCGATCCTCGCCATCGCGAACAGCAGGCGAGTACAGTATTTTGCACTGCGAGCGTTCAGTCCGGCAAAGTGGCAACGTCGCAATAAGACACGGGCGTCGCGTCGGTCTATCGCGTCGCCTTCTCCAGGCGTCGACGACGGTCCGGTGTTTTTAACCGACTTCAAAAACGAGGAGGTTCTCAATTCGGCCGGTATGTTTTTTTTTTTTTTCTATGTATGTACACCGATTACGCCGAGATTACTGATCCGATTTCCGTGATTCTTTTTTTGTTCGATGCGGAATAGCTGCCATTTGGTCCCATAAAAATTTTATCAAAAACAGTTAGGTACTTTGGTTTTAAATTAAAAAAAACTGAAATTATGAAATCGTCTACATAAGCGAAATTGCGAATTTTTGCTTTTCCAATGACTTTTTACCGACTTCAAAAACGAGGAGGTTCTCAATTCGGCCGGTATGTTTTTTTTTTTTTTTTTTTTTTCTATGTATGTACACCGATTACGCCGAGATTACTGATCCGATTCACGTGATTCTCTTTTTGTTCGATGCGGAATAGCTGCCATTTGGTCCCATAAAAATTTTTTCAACAACAGTTGGGTACTTTGGTTTTTAAATTAAAAAAAACTGAAATTATGAAATCGTGTACATAATTTTTGCTGTTCCAATGACTTTTTAGTGAAACGATACGATAGTAGGAAACAATATAAGTTGACGGTCACCCATCTAGCTTCGACCGTAGAAAGTTATCACTAAAAGTTGTGGAAAAAAAATTTTTAACAAAAATTAAAACCGACTTCAAAAAACTGAAAAGGATGAAATAATTAAATTTAAGTAGGTATTCATCCCCTAGAAACATATTTTTGGAGTTGGTGCTAAGTGGTTTTTAGAGAAACGATACGATAGTAGGAAACAATATAAGTTGACGGTCACCCATCTAGCTTCGACCGTAGAAAGTCATCACTAAAAATTGTGAAAAAAAAAATTTTAAACAAAAATTAAAACCGACTTCAAAAAACTGAAAAGGATAAAATAATTAAATTTAAGTAGGTATTCATCCCCTAGAAACATATTTTTGGAGTTGGTGCTAAGTGGTTTCCAGTGTTTTCCAAAACAATAGAAAGTAAAGCACCGACTCCAAAAATATGTTTCTAGGGGATGAATACCTACTTAAATTTAATTATTTTATCCTTTTCAGTTTTTTGAAGTCGGTTTTAATTTTTGTTTAAAATTTTTTAAATTGTTATATCTCTGGTTCTATTTAATCTATTTCGTTGAAATTTTGAATAGTACAGGTAAAGAGATATATGTATATACAGGATGGCACATTTAGATCGGTCAGTATGGGAAAGTCTGAAACTATAAGACATACGAAAATCTCTTCTTAGGAAACATGTCATCGATTTTAGTAATAATAAAAACTGCATTCATATATTTAAAAAAAAACGTGTACTCAGCCCGGGAATCGAACCCGGACTTTTTGAAAAATAAAACTAAGACTATTTCTGTTTATATATCGATTGTGTAGGTCTTAAGCAGTAAATTTTACTATCAAACATGATGTCTAAAATGAATAAAATGCATTGTTTTCATATCCTTTAATTTATTTTAGTATAAGTGTTCGAAATTACCACCATTACCACCATAGGAGGTTTATCACGTCTCTGTTCAAACCAAGACGTTCCATTTTAAAATGAGGTTTATCACGGCTTTGTATCTACATACTTATTCTAAGTGGGCTTTTCAATTGATTATTAGTGTAAGTATGATTAAAAGAAGTAAGCAATTACAATCATAGATAGATAATAAATATTATCGCAGATAACAATGTGTAAAGTAGTGTATGTAGCAAGCTACGACACCAGCAAAGAGCTACAAACAACCATAGAGACAATTTACGCATCTAGTCGAGTTGATGTTGTGTTAATTTTTTTTAAATTTAAACAAAAATCAAAACCGACTCCAAAAAACTGAAAAGGATAAAATAATTAAATTTTAGGTACTCATCCCCTAGGAACATATTTTAATTATTTTATCCTTTTCAGTTTTTTGGAGTCGGTTTTAATTTTTATTTTGTTTAATTTTTTTTGCAATTTGTAGTAATCACTTTTGAGGGTCAAAGCTAGAGGGGTGAGCGTGAGCTTATATTGTTTTCTACTATCGTATCATTTCACAAATTCATAGGAAAGCTAATATCCGCAACTTCGCATACGTAGACGACTTAATTTTTCCAGATTTTTTGATTTAAAAACCAAACTACCCAATGGACATTCAAAACATTTTTTTGGGACCAATTGGGAACTATTCCGCATCGAACAAAAAAAGAATCATCAATATTGGTTCACCCAGTCAAAAGTACTGAGGTAACAATCATACAAAAAAATAACATACAGATGAATTGATAACCTCCTCCTTTTTTGAAGTCGGTTAAAAAAAGGGTGGTAATTTCGAACCCTTACTAAAATAAATTAAAGGATATGAAAACAATGCATTCTATTCATTTTCGACATCATGTTTCATAGTAACGTTTACTGCTTATATTAAGACCTACACACAATCAATATCTAAACAAAAATAGTGTTTGTTTTATTTTTAAAAAGTCCGGGTTCGATTCCCGAGCTGAGTACACGTTTTCTTTTAAATGTATGAATGCATTTTTTATTTTTACTAAAATCGATGACTTGGTTCCTAAGAAGAGATTTTCGTATGTCTTATAGTTTCAAACTTTCCCATACTGACCGATCTAAATGTGCCACCCTGTATACAGTTAGATACTAATTAAATCGGCAAATTATAGTAAGAACATGATTTTAGTAAAGTTTTATCGAGTTGCATGTGGGAAAGGATGTCCCGTGAATTTTTATAGGCTTTCAGATAATTTATTATCAACTTTTAAGCTTACTTAGTGTGTGACATAATAAGTTAAAACTTTAATATACAGCATTGTGCCGTCAATACGACAATAAATTAAAACATGGGCTATATTAGTCCATAGAAATAGTTTGCCACTTTCGAAAATATCGTATTCATTTAATTATTTCAAGACATTTCTATGAAATAATGCAACCAATGTTGTATTATTTGAAATTTATTTCATACAAAAGTCATGAAATTATCAAATGAATAAAATATTTTTGAAAGTGGCAAACCATTTCTATGAACTAATATAGCCCATGTTTTAATTTATTGTCTTATTGAGGGCACCAGCCTGTATTTATTTCAATTTCAGTTTTTGTGTTTTATACATGTATCGATTCTATAATGTGCCCATTAACAATACTAAAAGACGGCTGGCTGAAGCACAGCCACAGATCAGATAATAGTAGCAAGCTAGCACAGCCATCTTATACAGTTATATCTTAATGCAAACACGGTGCTATTTTATTGCAAGTCACTGGTATTAACAATTTCATAGCTAAAAGGCAGTTTTATGTCACTATCATTGAAAATTAAGTGAAATTCGATCAACATTGAAACACACTGACTGGCTTGACATTGATTTTTTTGTTTCAATTGATTGATTGATTTGATTTGATTTGATTTGATTTTTGAATTTATCATATGAATTGTGTATAATGAGGTTATTAGTTTATAGTTCATATTTTAAAGGAAATTTTTATTTTCTGCTTTTTAGAGCATTAAAATAAAAGCTTTTTATTTAAAAAAATTTTGGAAATCAAATTTGCTCTATAATAATGCATTATCTGCGAAAGTATTTTTATAAACATGATAGGAGCCGTTCAAGTATTACGTAACGCAATTTTCGAAGATTTTTGCCCCCCCTCCCCCCCCCCTGTAACGCACCGTCACGTAGTTCGGTACCCCCACCCCCCCTCCTAACTAAACGTTACGTAACACCCAAGGGACCATTTTTAGCTAAAAGACACAATTAAGAAGCGCAAAGGACTAGAAAGAGACTTAAATACCTTTGTTTTTTTTTAAAAAACATGAAAATTTTAACTCGTAATACTTGCTTATACACGGTGTATCAGAAGTACCAAAAAAAAGAAATTATTCATCGAAAACTCAAAATGAAAATGTCACTACTCTAGTGATCGGCTGTGAATGTCATTCAACCTAAAATTTACATCAAATTAATAGACTATATTTCCAAAGACTAGAATATGCAAACTATTAGTACCGTCGATTCCTTCTGAGATGCAAAAAACTTTCTTTGCCGATAAAACTTATAGTACGATGCCTTAATTTCTAATACGATGACAGGTAATAATAATTTTATTGAAATAATCATTTATTTTTTAATTTTTATAACAATTATTTATCTTTTTGTTTAGGTGTTGTTTATTATTTTTAAGCGATAAATTGCTATTAGTATCGATTTCGCATATTACGTAAACACCTTTAAATAAATAGAGTATGTAAAATCAAATTGCACTAATCTAACTAAGCACTCATCTGCTACCGCTTAGTCTTTGAAAATACTAGACTTGCAGCAGAATTCACCGCCATTTGAAAAAATACACCTCGGGTTCCGCATTTATTTTTTAAACTTAAATAATACGTAAGTTTTCGTACATACCGGAGAATTCAAATACAGTGACAGGGTGGGAGGTACATATCTTTATCAAAAAATGCGCGATGTGAAAAGGTGTGATGTTATTTTCAAGCTGTTTTGTTTATGTCACAGCGCGATATTGCACAATCGAAGCGACGGGTCAAACGAGAACAGGGTTCAAAATTACTATTAAATGGAAATTAACTACGTGAGGCATCGCTCTGGGTCAATAAAACAGGTTTTTATACCATTACGTGTAAAATGGCCTACCTGATGACTGCTGTTATAAAAAATTTTATGGTATGGTAAGTCACTGACATAGCTCATAGGATTAGCAAGTTGAAGCGGCGTGGGCAGGGCACATAGCACGCTGAACAGACGGCTGGTTGGGCGTTCAAGTTTGAAAATGGCGACCACATACCGGGAAGTGCAAAGAAGGACGGCCTCCCACTAGCTAGATGGACAGAAGACCTGCAGGCCAATTATGCTCGCTAATTGTGATGTTGTTTTGATGTCAATTTCACATTACGTATTATGCTCTCCGAAAAATGCGATATCAAAGTAGCATCAACTAGACATCAAATTTTGCGTATTATGATCAACTTTTTAAAATGATATCAATTTGATATCAACTTAAATGCGTATTATGTTCAACTTTTTGACATAAAACAGTATCGCATACACGTCAATTAAGTGATACAGACGTGATACAGAGTTATCAAGTTAGGAGGTGGTTTTTCCAAATCAAATTCCATTTTTTTACAAAATTAAGAGTAACATGGCTCGCTTCGGGTTGATAATGGGCTACTTAGAGCGTGCTCACGCCGAGGACATGTGTAGGTTGAGAAGAAAACGTAAAATGTTACGAAAATATGTGATGCGTTTGACCTTCCCGGCAAGGCTTTTGAAGATAGGTATCGCCTCAGAAAACCCCTTGTTTGGGGCTTAATAAAAGAATTACAGCCTTTCTTAAAATCGACACGTAGAAGAGATATATATATAGACTATACAGGGTGGTGCTGTCAATACGACAGTAAATTGAAACATGGGCTATATTAGTACATAGAAATGATTTGCCACTTTCAAAAACATCTTATTCATTTGATATATTCATGACATTTGTATGAAATAATATAACATTGGCTGCATTATTTCATAGAAATGTCATGAAATTATCAAATGAATAAGATGTTTTTGAAAGTGGGCAATCATTTCTATGTACATACCTACTAATATAGATATAGCCCATGCTTCAATTTATTGTCGTATTGACGGCACCAACCTGTATATAATAACCGACATTAACGAGAGCGAACCCGTGGGCGAACACTAGTACAGAATATAGATAATAAACTATACCACTTATTTACTTTTTTATAATGAATGTGGTATTCCGGGAGTGATTGGATGTGTGTGTACAAGGGCGTAGTTAGGATTATGTCGGGGGGGGGGGGGGGGGGGGGGCTGGCTTAGACAAACCAAGAATATATCTAAGGTAAATGCTGCATGAGCAATGGGAAAGGTTAAGTTAAAAATAAAAACAAAATATCCATCAGTTTTTTTTTTCAAAAACAAGTAGTGGACGAGGTTCTTCACAAAACCGTTTTAACACCTCAGATTCTTCTTCTACTTCTACAAAAATGAATGACAACTTCATTTGGTCACTTAAATCTGTTTTTTTTTGTTGTTGTTTTTAAGTTTTACATAAAATCTCGATAGTTTTAACTTAAAACGGCTCTCAAATTACCAGTAACGTTATTATTTATTTGTCGAATAATTAATTTAACAAATTAATGTGGTCTTATTTATAAAAGAGAGATTGCTCGCTTCAGTTTAATTAAATCGAATAAATTAATGGCAATACTATAAATGAGACACAGGATATAATCTTGATATGATCTTGATGTGATCTAATAATGTTCCATAATACCATTTAAAAACAATGTCAACTTGGCATCAACATCATATTGTCATCAAATTAGGATTACATCACAAAACCATAATTGACCTGCTGGTCAGAGTCGCGGGGAGCCGTTGGATGCAGCTGCCAAGAACCATTTCATTTGGAAATCGGTGGGGGAGGCCTTTGTTCAGTAGTGGACATCAGAGGTTGGTATGATGATGTTAATGATGATATGGTAGTAGTAAGTGGTCACAATGAACGCGCATGTACTATTAACGTGCTGTCGACGGAATTAGCTACGCATTAAAGCGGGCCGAAATCTTCACTTGGATTGAAAATGTACCGGCCTTCCCTTTATTTTACAAGCTTTTCCTTTAAATGAGCATGATCTAGCAAGGTTATTTGTCGGTCAAAATTAAATTGTAAGATTATGTAAGTACTAGGAGTTCAGAGGAGATTCAAAAATTTGGTTTACATTTTTTCCGATGAAACCCTAAACGCCCCCAAATGTGTCATTGGTTGGTTGGTTCACAACATTTTATTCATAAGATTTTTTTTAATACTCGATATAAAAAAAACAGAGCAGAGTACTGCCGGATTATGACTAAGTGCCTTTAATAGTCCGGTACCGCTAGGTTTTGAGGTTCCAAAAATATTAAAGTTTATGATTTTTTGCATACAGTTAGTATACTATTCGACCAACCCAAATCATGATTTTGTGTCATTTTTGGTGGTTGCTAAGGTCACAATTTAGGTATTTGTCTTTTTATGCATTATTTCGTTGAAAAGAAAATTAGAGTTGAAAATTTAACTTCCATGATGATAACAAAGTCATAACTGATATACATAAGCTTTTTGTGCCATCTCACTCCATGGGAATACTGGTTTTACCCAAATACCTTACCCGTCGCTGTAATAGCTATAGAAAAATATTAAAGTTGGTGAAATAAGTGTTAACGGTTCACTAACTCTAGTATCTATTGTTTAAATCATTTTGTGTCATATTCATCGATGGTGTTCGGAACTATAATTTTTTTCCTATTTAACCCCCTGTAATAGCCATAAAAGAAAATTCAAGTTATTAGAGTTTATGTCTTTATCAATATTAAGGTAAAACAAAGCTCTATGCTTAATTTGTGTCGTTTTTATCCATGGGATTTCGATTTATATTAATTTCAACGTTTTGGTGCGAAGAACACTAGCGCGGCCACAGCGCGCGTGGCAAAGGAGCGCGTAGGCAGTCACTGGCTCCGGCGACCGGCTGCCGGCCGGGAGCGAGGCGCTATTTGTTTGCTGTTGTACGAGTAGTGACTTGTGATAATTGCGTAGAAAATGGAAACTAATAAAACATGTCAAATTTGTGGGCTAATGTTGGGTGGTAAAGCTGTGTTTTTTTTTCTACACCGATTACGCCGAGATTACTGATCCGGTTTACGTGATTCTTTTTTTGTTCGATGCGGAATAGCTGCCATTTAGTCCCATAAAATTTTTTTCAAAATCAGTTCGGTAGTTTGGCTTTTATAAATAATAAAAAAATGAAATTAGTAAGTCGTCTACGTATTTTTTTTCTTTGTATGTATACCGATCACACCGAGATTGCTGATCCGATTTATGTAATTCTTTTTTTGTTTGATGCGGAATAGTTGCTATTTAGTCCAATAAAATTTTTTTCAAAATCAGTTGGGTAGTTTGGTTTTTAAATAAAAAAAAACTGAAATCAGTAAGTCGTCTACGTATGCGAAATTACGGATATTTGTTTTCATATGACTTTTTAGTGAAACGATACGATAGTGGGACACAATATAAGTTGACGGTCACCCATCTAGCTTTGACCTTAGAAAGTTAACACTAAAAATTGAGAAAAAAAATTTTTAAGCAATAATTAAAACCGACTTCAAAAAACTGAAAAGGATAAAATAATTAAATTGAGTAGGTAGGTACCTACTCATCCCCTAGAAACATATTTTTTGGAGTTGGTGCTAAGTTGTTTTTAATTTAATTAATTTATACAGTGATTTGAGTATCTTCGTGGCGATAGCGTAGTGATTTGAACGCTATAGTTTCGATTGCAATAACGAAGCAACTTTCGCCATGCCCCGAGATGGGTCAATCATAATTTATAATCTCCAGCTCCTCCGTGCTTTGAAAGCACGCTAAACCGTTGGTTTCAGTCGTTGCCACAACTGCTTTAAATCACAAAACCGCTTTTTATATACAAAGCTCAGCAAATGATTCATCACCATCTGATGTGAAGCGGTAAGAAAAGTCCATGTGCGGAGACAGCTAGTGCAGTTTAAAAACACACTGTTCTAGCCGCCCCCACCTTGCCGGCCCTTTTAACACCTCTTTTGAAGGAACCCATGCTATAGGAAGGAGGGTACACATGTGCTGGCAAAGTATTCCAAGTTTTGGAAGCCCGACAAAGAAACGAGTTACTATACTTCTCTGTGCGTGATGTTTAGGTGGAGACAGTAAATTGATGACTCCGAGGACCGGCACGCGTGCTCCTTAGTAGGAAAGGGGAAGGTGGGATAAGGTCGAAAAGCTCCTCAGAACACTCTCCATGATAAAGCCGATAGATGGCGTTTAGCGATGCAATTTCACGACGGAGTTGTAGAGGTTCTAGGCTGTTCGTGACCTCTACGTCGTCAATAACACGGACGGCACGACGCTGCAATCTGTCCAGCCCATCGAGGAGGTACTTGGCGGAGCTATCCCACAGATGCGAGCAATATTCAACGCAAAACCGGACCAGGTCATGCGTGAAAAATCGACGCACCTTGTTCTGGACACCTAGCTTCCGTGAGGATGTTTTGACCACGGCTTCGATATAATTCATCTGATCGCAGCATATCTCCATACCGAGCAAGTTGATGTAGCCCTGTGCCGAAAGAGTAGTGCCCTGAAGAGAGGGAAGGGGAAGGAACGGTGACATTTTGGCTGTAAACGCGCTCACCTGTATTTTCTTAGCATTGAACTCAACAAGATTGTTAAATCCCCATTCAGATATGAGGTTTAACACCCTGTTGAGCTCAATGGTAAGATTGATTCGCTCCCTCTCGGTTTCAATGCGCCCAGCCCCTGGGCGACCGTAATATCCACCATGCACTGTACTGTCATCCGCATAGCAATGAATGTTTCCTAATGGAAGCATATCATTGATATGAAGAAGATAGAGAGTGGGGGATAGAACAGAGCATTGTGGTACACCAGCGTTCACTGACATGAACCACGAAGCGCATCCATCAACGAGGACACGGATTCTCCGCTCATGCAGGGAGCTGGCGATCCAGTTTCAGAGCTGAGTGGGCAGACCGTATGCCGGGAGCTTGGAGTCAAGAGCCCTGTGCCAGATCCGATCAAAAGCTTTGGCAATGTCAAGGCTAACAGCCACTGACTCACCACGTTTGTCAGTAGCTTCACCCCAGACAGGCATTAAATACGCTAGAAGATCCGCTAGAAGTTGACCGTGTCGATCGAAACCCACACTGACGATCATTAATTAATGAGTGATCTTCTAGGTATCGGACCAGCTGGCTATTTAAGATCCGTTCCATAAAGAACAGAGGTGACAGATATTGGGCGGTAGTTAGCTGGGTCTAATCGGTGGCTGAGAATTTCAGTCATCGATTTAGGAGTGAGCAGCAAAGAGTTTTACCATGAGATCGGCTATCTCTTGCGGCTTATGAGCAAGTGTTCCGTCAGAGCATCTCAACGGGGGCAGCGAGGATTGGCAGAAGTTGGATAGCACGGCTCTGGCCAGACGCCAGTAGCTACGGCTTCCCGTAGGGTGCGTTAGTAATTCTTGGCCAACTCGTGCAACGCGCTGAGCATCCGCTCGGATGAGGGCCCTTTTGCAGGACTTGGTGGCATTGTTATAGGCTGCTTTCAGTGAGTCATTATTGGGATCCCCATTGACTCGACCTCTGATCCAAGCGCGGTATGCCGACTTTTTGTTCTCAGCAGCTAAGGCACACTCGCGATTGAACTAGTGGTTACGCCTGCCCTTACTGACGAGATCGGAGTGAGGGATATAGTACTCCATCCCTTACATTATGTCACCAGATCACTCAGCAGTAGCGCTAGCATTCGGCTCCGACTCACTGAAACAGCGCTGCCTCCAAGGAACAGATGCAAAGTAATCCCGCATACCGCCCCAATCTACCGACGCATAGTGCCAGATGCGGCGTTTGGCTACCACAGATGCCGGTGGCGACGCCCGTGGCACCCCAGCGGAAATCAGGCAGTGACCCGATGATCCCAAGGAAGCTCGAACCTCTAACTGATATCCCTCCGGGCGAGTCTTCAGCAGAAGGTCCAACAAAGAGGGTCAATATCTGGAATCCTGGTGGGCTGGTTAACCAGTTAAGTCAGGTCGTGCGTAAGAGCGAACGCATGGGCAGTTATACCAGCATGGTCAGTTTTGGGGAAACATAGCCACGTGTCGTGGTGAACATTGAAGTCTCCCAAAACACCAATTCCGCGGTTGGAAACTGCTCCTGCGCAACATCTGCCACCCGACTAAGGTGTTCAAAAACTCGACTCGACTCGAAACTTGTCTCCATGTCACCGCTGTGGGATGTAGAGGCAAACGTAGACAGGTAATGAGTGCCCAGGTCCACGTGCACCCCGAGGATAGAAAAGAAAGGGTCTTCCAAGCGGCGTAGATGGCGACAGCAAACATTCGCCCGGACAAACAAGCATACCCCGGACTTCGCTTTGAAGGCCTCTTCAAGAGCATAGCCGGGATAGTCCAGATACCTTGTGTCAGCCGGGCGGAGTATTTGCATCTCCGTCAAAAAAAGCAGCGCTGCCCGAGCCGTCTCAAGATGTTGGTACGACATTGAGGTTAGCATGGAGCCCACGGAAGTTAGTGAGCCCGACCTCAAACAGCGTGGCTGTAGTGGGGATGTGCACCGCTGTACGACCATACACATTACTTGTCGCTGCCATGGATGGATATAGGCAGACAAATCGTGAGGCCTGTTTCGCCAGGTCAGCAAAGTCAAGTCAAACAGCCGACAGCAGTGAAGCGCTGACCCGCCGGACGGAAGGGCCCCCGAACCCTCCCGGGTATGGCCGCTGGAACCCCACCATCCGGTCACCAACCGGCACGACGGACAACCCCGAGATTTTTCGAGGCATGATGGGGCAGCCTCACAATCTGGATAGGAAAGCTTGGGCCCCTGTACTGTGCCACGGGCGGCCAGCGGGTCAACGTAGTCCACTTGGCACTAGTTAGACAGAAGCCACCATTGACCGCATCCATCGCGGCATAGTCTCCTTAAGCTCTGGTTGTACGCCGACTGATCCCGGAACGCGGCCACAAGTGGTCACTTGGCGGGTTTTTGCGCCTTGCGTACGGTGGTCACTAACCAGGGTTTTCACACCCTACCACCAGTGGAGCAGTTGATAGCTCAGAGATCCCTTAGTCGCCTCTTACGACACCCACGGGAGGAAATGGGGCGCCGCACGGTACAATTTTTTTGAATAAGATTTTAGAGATATAACTGTTTTATTACTAGTATTAATAAGTTTACTATCTCTAGACTTGTTCAATCAGCTTCAGAGAGAAATGGGATGTCCATATTTATGAGCACTTGTCTTTGCCTCCCGCAAAAAGAAAAGAAATTGTTATATTAGGTTATATTAGTTAATAGAAATGGTTTGATACTTTCAAAAACATCGTATTGATTTGATAATTTTATGACATTTCTATAAAGTAGGTAATGCAGCCAATCTTATACCATTTCCATGAACTAATATAGTCCAAGTTTTAATTTATTGTCGCATTGACCGCGCCATCCTGTATAAAATTATTATTATTATATAATTTCGCTCACAAGTCTCACAACACGCGGTACCCGTACTTTTTTTTATTTATCAAATAAAGTATGCTCTAAAATTTTCATTATGTAGGGCTTTATAACAGATATGAAATTAATTCATATTATCCGATCTAACCATTAATAATGTGCAAATGATTATAAATAAAAAATATACCTACTTGTAATACGAAATTGTTATGTTCTGTACACTATTGTCACAAGAATTGATAAATTTATACTTATATGTAACACTACAGACTACAGCACATTAAGTGTAACAGTTGCAATACGAAAACCACCTCTATTACGAACGCAGTAAGGGCAAGCTCGAGGTCATACTGTTACGCTTGATGTGCTGTCGACTGTACAAACAACAGCAGGTCAGGTAACCGTAATATGAGAAAAAAAATTCAATCAATTTTCAACCTAAACGAAATCGAATGAAAGTACAAAACGTTTAGCTTAATTCGGGCGTTTGTGTTAACGTGACCTTCGGTTGACTGTTCCTACTTGCTACTCATTGCAAACGTGTGTAAATGCTCCGTGCGGTACACAACGCGCGAGCGAACTAATATTTATGTAGGAAATGAAATATATTTTTTAAGTATATCATGGATTAAAGTGACACAAATTTTTATAGCAGATATTTTATGCTTTTATTATATTATATGTGCAAACTCTAATAACTTTAATATTTTTTTACAGCCGCTATGGCTTGGATAAGCTAAATTATTAAATATCTTAATAACCCATGGCTTAGTTTGGCACAAAATCAAGTCTGGGTCATATTTAGGTGCCCTGAGTCGGGTTGTATTTGTTTTATAAACTATAATATTTTTTTGACACTTTAAACATATATTGGGCCCCCTGTCAATTTGCACTGGACGAAAACAACACACACTTGGTATGCACACAGCCTAGGCTGTTTTACACTCAATATTATTATCATTTGACACATTAAATTTTTTTTGGCAGTTTTATTTATATTTTAACATTTAAGTCACAAAATATTGAATTGCTGAAAATGCAATAGCAAGATTTGACACAAAAATTAAATATAAGCTTTTTAGGTAGAAGTGTATCCCCTTGCAAAAATTCAGAAACTTTAGAATTTTTGTAACTTAGCACCTCAAAATCGCCTAGCCGTACCGGACTATAAACTGTTGATTAGGTAGTGTTTGCGACCGTGCTCGCTTGGATATGTTTTTACTTATTTTGTAACCTACTTTTTTAACGTTGAAAAAATGGATCTTACTGGGCTTCGAATGCAAGACAAGCATTTAACGGTTTGTTTGCGTCGTTGGCATAATTATGTTACACTACTTCTTATACCACAGATACATAATAGTACAAATACAGAAGATTTACTCCGGAAAATCATCTTAACATTTAATTAAATAGCTCTTGCTTGCCACGATAATTAAATGCAATTTAAGTCGAACAGCGCTCTAATAACCCTCTTAACGAAAACGAAAACCTTGTATTGTTGTAATTATTTTTTGGTACCAGCCTTAGCTTGGACCCAATAGTTATAAGGATACTAAAGTCAAAGTTGTTTATTGAATAGAATAGAATAGAAAAAAGTTTATTGGGCACAATAATACAATAATACTTAAATTACTTATTGCGATCCATACCTAAAATAATTTTACTAGACTAAAAAACTAGTTAAATGTTGACAATCCCTGTCATTCCCCGTACGCATGCGCAGAAAGAAAAAACAGCGGCGCAGAGCGGCGCGCGCAGACTACCTATTTCAAAGCCGCTTCCCGCTTTGTCGGCAGTGTTGCCACCTTGGTGGTTTTCCCACCAGAACTGGTGCTTTTTCAAGGCTTCTAGTGGTATTTTTTCAATATGTAGCGTTTTTATTTATTTTAGCGGTTTATAGCGGTTTTTCAATATTGAATCTGGCAACATATTTTCGAGAGGGAAACCCCTAACGTTCCGGCATTTCATAATGGTATAGAAAGAATTTTCAGTGTCATGAGTACTGTGAAAAACATTCTACGGAACAAGATGGCTGGTCCACTTCTAAATGCCATAATTTTTATCAGAAATAGACTAAAAGTTACTAATGTAACATGTTACAATTATGAATTACCAAAAGACGTCATTGCAGCTATTGGCAAAAGCACAATGTTTAGTGTATACTCCTTCAAAAATGAACCACAACCAACAACATCTTCAGCATAGGCGTCGGCGTCGTGGACAGTAGCGTCGGCGTAGGTATCTGGATGATGATGAAGTTATAGAAGATATGACATTTGATAATCTGGAATTTTAACTTTCACATTTTTTTATGTTATTTACGTACTTAACCGACTAACTTGTTCTCTTGATTCTTACTTGATTAACAAATGAATATATTTATGTGGTTTTATTTCACTGCCTATAAAGTCAACAACAATTTTTTAGCACCAGCATATTTATTCGTTTTTATTTAAATAAGGGTTTCTTTAGTCTGAGATTCAAATGCAATAAATTTAGCGGAATTTGGTGGTTTCTTTTAATCCAAATTTCTGTAATTTCTGGCGGCATTTTGCTTTTGACCTAGCGCTTTAAAAAAATCTAAGGTGGCAACACTGTTTGTCGGCTCGTCAGTGTCACCTCATCTGTTTCTGAGTGTTCAGAGCTCACTTGATCATAAGTTCATAAAGTGTAGTCGCGTATAATTTTATCTCTGATCGTCGTTATTCTTATTAAATATTGCGAGATAATGCTATGTGTATGCCATGAGTAGGTATGTTGGCATCGATTACAAGGACGATGACGATAATATGGTGCGAAATGCGACACAGGCCGTGTCCGTCCCGACGACGGCCGTCGTTGTTGAGGCAGCAAGGAGGAGTAGGTACACTTTGAAGTGCTTCTCTAATCTTAGGGCTATGTTGTAAGTGTTATGTTGTTGTGTTAGATATTCATGTGAACTGTAAAGCTGTGTTGAAGTGGTCCCGCTTGTTAGGTGAGCCGTCAGCTTACTTGTCATCTTGCGTTGTTGTATGAAAAAAGTGTTTCTAGTTCGAGGTAAGTTGTTTTTTATTTCTAAATGGTAGGATAGTGCTAGTACAATTACATAGTACCTAATTGATTGATCCGTGATAAATTTTTAACCACATTTATCGATCTTACGGGTTCTTGTGTGTGATAAATACATACCTACTCAATTAAAATTATTTTTATTTTTGGTTTACGGCTTAAAACCTTAGTTTATTCATCTGAGTTATTATGTAGATAGAACCTACCTACTCAGATTGTTACTTCAATACAACCTTAAAATTTATTTGTAGTTTTTATGTTGACTCATACCTATCTTGATTCTCACTCACTTATTATTCTTGTAAAGTATTCAATAAAGTTATCTAATATCTATTTATCTTTTTTGTACTTAGCCTAGTAAAATAAATACCTTAATTGAGGAATTATAGGTTATTTATTTTAGGTTAATATTTGATCAAATAAATATTAGCTACCAGGAGTAGAAAAGTTTCTAAGAGTAGGAGGTATTTACGTCTGTTAGGGGGAATGAACTTAGAATAGAGCTGGGCTTCAATGTCGATTATTTTATTATTTTATCAAAAATAATTAATTTTTCAGCATGTAATAATGTCATACTACAGTTGTCATACATTGGTAATAAACTCTACACAAGGGACCCATTTACACCCTTTTCACTTTATTTGTATTTTTGGTACATCCTGTATTGTTTATTTTATTTACTTTTATTTGACAAGGGATTCCCCGTAAAACAAAAAGGGTTGGGAGTCAAATATAAAACTGACGTACGGTACGATATAATCGAGGAATTCCCCGTAAAACACGGAACGAAAAGGGTTGCCAACTCAGAAGATTTTAATTTCCTAGTTTTTTATTTAAATTACAAAAAAAACATACGTTACTACGTTAGATCCTTTGACGCTGGTTTTCAGTGGAACCAGTTAACCCTATTATATATATTTCTATAGAATAAACTAAATTATTATAATACACTTTCACTTTAAACTATATTCATATTATTCCATAATTATAAATATAAATTCAACTATTATTATATGAGGTAATAATTAGTATATTATTAGTTAAAATATAAATATATATCAATACATATATAACAACATATTTATTTATTATATAACATTAAATTACTAAAATAAATATTTTATTTTTATTTTTCTTACAATTTTATTATGCATTATGCTTTACGTATAGCTGTTGACAGCTCACGTTCGGTACATCCATTATACATAATGTCTGACTTGAACCAAAACATAAACACAGAAGGGCTGCTTATGTGACAGAGAGTTGTTTTTCCATTAGATTTTTTTTAAGATTCTAATGGAAAAACAACTGACACACTTGTTCTCAGTCATATTTAAATTGAACTTTGAATAGGTACAAAAGAGAATTTGAATATACACAGGTAAGATCAGCCTCAGCCAGACATCAGCCGTATTATTTCATAGTTTTAGGTACTGTTATAAAGCTGAAGAGTTATTGTTTGTTTGGTTTAACGCACTAAGTGTTGAGTAGTCCATTTATCGAGGTATTATATAGGCGATATATTATCATCACGCCACGTCGACTAATAGCAGCTGAGCATCAATGAAGAATGTTGCAAAAACGGCAAAAAAATATTTCTTTTCAGAGTTTTTGTTGCGTGCGCTGCGTACACGGTTAAAGTTTCGCAAAAATCATGTATATATTAATTGTTCTTCTCCTTTAAAAGTTCTAAAAAAAAGTCCGCCACAGCATATGTGTATCTTTTGAAATTGACTCACTATAACCATTTTTCGGTAATCAAAAGAGATGTTCCAAAAACGTATGGAGACCCGGCCAGGTCTATGCTACGCTATACTGAATAGTAGATTATAAACCGAGGGGATAAAGCACTGTTTTATGTCACGGGCGCGATATTAAATCCTAAACGTAACGGAGGACTCCAGATTTAATTCCCGAGCGCAGCGAGGGTGTTATGATTCCTGAGCGCAGTGAGGGGTTTCATTAAGCGTGGCCAAGACCTAAACTGCTTTATCCCCGCAGAGTGTGTTCAGGTTGCGTTTTTCTGACGGTGATATTGGAAAGATACTTAGTAAAACACTTATTTTAAGCAGATTAACACAGGATTTATTCTTTCTAGTTTTATAGCAAAATGCAGAAGGCCGGAAGCCACATTTTGACACATAATACTTGAAACTTTACTTTTTTTTTTTAAAATTATTAGACAAACGGTTTCTATTTATTCTACACCCTCTCCTAATTAACAAATTTTTTTAAGTAAAAAACAATTTTTAATTATATAACAAAAAAAAAATTAAATTACTTTTACAACCTTTTCTTTTTTGCATAAACTAATGATTCATAAAACTTATTTAATAGGTACCTAAAATTTTACATATCATATTAAAATATACTATTCTAAAGTATTAAACAGAGTTATCAAGTATAATATAGTAGTTTAGGTAGTATCTTAGGTACATATCAATAAAATAAACATTCAAACAATGTTTAAGCAACTAAATAATTTTAGACAACTATTATAAAATTACAATTTAGGTATTTTAATAAATTTAATTAACTTAGCAATGTGTTATATTATTGCAATCAATTACATCACTCACAACTTGCTGTTTAAAAGAATGACAAACAAAATCAAACATTAATACATACAGTTACAAATTTACAGTAAATGTAATAAAAAACGACTACAAACTATATCTTATTAACTAAGTACTTCTTATGTTCATAGAATTTAATTTTATCAAGTGATTTAGTTAATATGTCAGATGTTTGGCATTCTGTTGGACAGTAATTTATTTCAAATTCTTTATTTGAGTACAACTCGTGTATATAATGAAATCTAACATCTATGTGTTTAGACCTTTTGTTGAAGATACCATTTTTTATTAACTGGATAGCACTCTGATTATCAATTTTAAATACAACATTAACATTAGTTTTGAGATCTAGTAGCAGGGATTTTAAGAACATTGTTTCTTTACTACACTCAGCTGCAGCAATGAACTCTGCTTCCGTGGATGATAATGACACTATAGGCTGTCGTCTTGAGCACCAAGCCACAGGTCCATTGTTCAACATTATAACATAGCCTGTAGTACTGCGTCTTGTATCTAAGTCTCCTGCATAATCTGAGTCACAAAAGCTAGTCATTTCTAAATTGCCATCTCTTTTGTAGTACAGACCCTCTCCTAAGGTGCCTGACAGGTATCTGAAAATTCTCTTCAATGCAATGACATGTTTATTTTCAGGTGATTCAATATATCTACTTGCTACACCAACTGAATATGCAATATCTGGACGTGTCTTTGTTGACAAATAGAGCAGACTTCCCACTGCTTCTCTGTAGGGAAATTTGATCTTTTCTTTTTCTTCTTTCTTTACAGCATTATAATCACTGGAACATGGGGTAGAAATTGGTTTGCAACTTTCCATGTGATACTTGTTTAAAATATACTTTGTGTATGAAGTTTGTGACAGATACAATCCATCTGCAGATTGTTTTATTTCCATACCCAAAAATGATGTAGGTTTTTCTGTGATTTTAATTTTAAATTTACTATTTATTTCCTTTAATATGTTTTTGATTTCTTCTTTTCTCTGCCCAATTATTAGCCCATCGTCAACATATATTGCTATTATTATTGAAGCATCTCTATTTTTAAGTATACATGACTCATTTTTTGTTTGTTCATATCCCAGTTCTGACATTGATTTTAGAAATTTTTCATTCCATCTTTTGGGAGATTGTTTGAGTCCATATAATGATTTTACTAATTTACATATTTTTCCTTTTTCTTCTTTTATACCATGAGGTAGTGTCATGTATATTTCTTCTCCTTCTCTTAACTCACCATTTAGGAATGCTGTTTTGACATCAAATGTCATTATATTGTAGTTTTTTAATGTGGCTAAGGCAAATAAGGTTTTGATGGCTGACTGAGATGCAACAGGGCTAAATATGTCATCAAAGTCAGTATTTCTTTGTTCATTTCCTCTAACCACCAATCGAGCTTTATAATTCCCATCTTCTTTAATGCGAAAAACCCATCTATTGGTAAGAATTTTATGTTCCTTTGCTTCTTCCTTTTTTACGATTTTCCAAACCCCATTTTCCTTTAACGATGTTAATTCTTCTTTCATTGCATTCTGCCATTTTTCTTGTTCACTATTGTCCATTTGCATTACTTCATTGTAGGTTAGTAGCACATAATCTCTATATTTATTTGGTATTTTTCTAGTTCTTTTTCCCCGACCTATTTCTTCTTCTTCATTAATAGTTTCTTCAGAATCCGATTTTCCACTTTCATAGAAACTATTCATACTGCTTTCTAGACTTTGTAAATTTTCTAATCCTATTTCTTCTTTTTCAGGTTCTGCAGACATTTCCTGTTCCTGCGTTTCATCTATAATTTTGCTTTCATCTTTTTCATCATCTGTTTTAAAATCATTCTGTTCATTATATGATATATTTATGTTCTTAATCAAATTTTCTTCTATTTTCAGGTTTGGCTGTCTACTATGGAATACTACATCACGAGCGATCACTACTTTTTGTTTTATTTCATCCCATAAACGATATCCATTAATAGCATAACCAACCATAATATACTTTTTTGTTCTTGAATCTAGTTTTTTATTGGAACCCAAAACTTTTGCATAAGCTTCACATCCAAACTCTTGTACATTTGACAAGTCTGGTTTTCTTTGATTCCATAATTCATAAGGAGTTCTGTTTTTTATGCTTTCACTAGGCAGACGATTTAGTAGATAAACACTACAATAAAGAGCTTCTCCCCACATTTCTTTATTCATTTCTGAATTAAATAATAGGGACCTTATTTTCTCAACAATTGTGCGATTAAGGCGTTCTGCCTTCCCATTGTGCTGTGGTGTATATGGTATAGTGAAGTCTAATTTAATTCCTTTTCTTTCACACCATGACTTAAAGTCTTTGCTTGTATATTCACCTCCATTGTCACACCTTATTAATGATACTTTATGTTCTTTTTCTCTTTCCGCTTCTTCTATATAGCTTTTTATGTAATTTTGTACTTCACTTTTATTCCTCAATGGGTATACTTTGGTATAATGACTATAATCGTCCATTACAGTTAATATATAACGTTTTTCATCCCATGTTTGAGTTTCTAAGGGTCCACACACATCTGTATGAATTATCTCTAACAGTCTTGTTGCTCTTTTTCTTTCCGTCTTAAAAGGTAGTCTGGTCTGTTTAGCTTTAAGGCATACTTCACAGCAATCTAGCAATTGTTCTTGTTCTGGTGTTATTTCTTCTATTTTTATGCCATCCACAACATTAGGTAAAATCTTCATTACATATTTCCCAGGGTGTCCTAATTTTTTATGCCACATTATGGCAGAATTATTCTTAGTTTTATGAGTAAGCAATGACTCTTCTTCAAGCCCCTTTTTTAAATCTATGGTAAACAACCCTGAAGGCTCCTTTGTTCCTCTTAACTTACTACCCCTGCTACTGATCTCAACACTATTGCCTTTAAAGTATACGGAACCACCATTCTTTGTTATAGCTGAAACTGACAATAAGTTACGCGTAAGATCTGGTACACATAAAACATTTTCAACAATACAGTTTTTACCTAAAAAATCTCCTTTGCATTCAGCATGCATACTATAGTTCTGCTTAGCTATACCTATTTCTGTGTTGTTTAGTTTTATGTTAGTTAGCATATTTTTATTATTCACCATGTGAGTTGTACATCCTGAATCAATTACAAAATTTTCCGACTTCATGGAACTAGAATAAGTTAACAGAGCTACATTTTTTGGATTGGACAAATTATTAGTATTCCTATTTTTAAAATAACAATTTTTTTCTTTATGGTTAGTTTTCTTGCATATAGAGCAACAATTTTTACAGTTTTTTGCAAAGTGACCTGGTTTTCTACAAATAAAACAATTCTTTCCATTTAAATTCTGACCTTTTTTTTCATTATAATGAGTTTTATTACTATGAGAATAATTATTATTGTATTTACCGACTTTTGTTCTTGATGATGAGGCTGCTGCAAGAGCGACAGGTGCATAAATTTCCTTTCGTCTTTCCTCCTCTGCAATAAGCCTCACTTTTAGATTGTTAAGGGACCGTTCGGTCACAGGAGTCGATTCCCAAGCAGTTATAAAATTTTGGTAACTATCGTCCAATGAAGTTAGTATTTTCGATTCCACCATTTTGTCGTCTAATTGAACTTGAAGTTTTCTCAAACGATAAACAATATTTTCTAACTTGGTGCAATTTTCTGTCATAGAAAAATCTTTAAGAAATCTAAGGTTGTAATATTCTTGCAAAAGTGACATTTTGTTCCGTTCTTCATTGCCTTGGAACAACTCACACAGTTTATCAAACATTTCTTTGGCATTTTTGCACTCAAATAGCATTGGTATATGTTTTTTGCTTATTGTTTGTAAAATCACGTGCTTTGCCATTGCGTCCATTTTCACGAATTTGTCATCTAATAATTTATCTTCGTTTTCTTTCAAAAATTCATCTTTCATTATGGTAGTTAAACCTTTAGCTTCGAACAAAATGCATATTTGGAATTTCCACATCTGGAACGACGAGTTTTCATCGAGCAATTCAATTTTTGATATTTCGTCGGCCATGTTAAAATTTTACTCAATTTTCTCGACTTTTTTGCCTGCCGGTTTTTATTTGTACTTTCCTCTTATTTTATTGCCAGACAAGCGTTCCTGGGCCCAAAACCTGTTCAGGTTGCGTTTTTCTAGCGGTGATATTGGAAAGATACTTAGTAAAACACTTATTTTAAGCAGATTAACACAGGATTTATTCTTTCTAGTTTTATAGCAAAATGCAGAAGGCCGGAAGCCACATTTTGACACATAATACTTGAAACTTTACTTTTTTTTTTAAAAATTATTAGACAAACGGTTTCTATTTATTCTACAGAGTGCACTCTACTTTTCTCACCTTTTGCGAGACAATAAAAAAGCAAGGCTACTAAAAACAGCGTTTTATTGGTAGTAAATTAAAATTAAAAGTGAAAATTGATGTTCAGAATCACTGATTCAGACACAGACTTTACACCTTTTGCAGTTTTCCATTTGTCGAAATCGTTGTAGGCTTTCAGTTATTTTTCCTTTGACTTCTCTGGGAGTAGATACCTAATGAACAATGCCTAACGCATCCAATTTAATGGACTCCGGAGTTAAATCACTTTCGTCACTCGACATTTTACCAGAACTTTTCTTCTATTTTGATATATTTTTGTAAAATCTTTGCAGTTATTACGTAGACTAGCTGTGCCCGCGACTTCATTCGCGTGGATGTCGGAAAATAACAACGGTGGGGTAGGTAGGCTAAGGATTTAAATCTTGTAACACCTTTGAAATTAATGCATTGATCGTCCGCCCGCGCCCGCCCGCCTTGAAAATAATAAATAAAAATCAATAATATCTCATATGATATTCATTGAAATCAAATGATGTCGTGAACCATTTTGCTCTAAATTTAATACTTCTGGTGAATAATGTATTTATTTCGATAAGGAGTAATATCATGTATAAAAAAACACATTCGAAGATAGTACACTTAACAGCACATCAAGCTTTACATTTTAGTTGCAAATTGGAGTCTAGATTCTAGATGCCTACCTATCTACTTATTACCGCTGTCGTCGACGACGCCCTCATTACAAATTTTTGACATTTGTGTTTTAAAGTTTTTTATTTCATATAGTAATTATAATGTTCCCAATAGTTTTTTATTAAAATACTGGATTATCAATCTTAATTTTCAAAAAAACCTTTCTTGTTTCAGCGCCATCTATTAAATTTATGCTAGCATTATATTGAAAATCTAAACTAGCACAGTAGCAAATGGTGTATAAATCTATCACGTAGCGCTAGTTTCATATAGAAAAATGAAATCGTTGAAGCAGAATATTGTGATGATATTTAGAGCTCGAAAATAGTAATGTATCAAACTATTAATTTTCATGTAAAAATTCTAATGATTTACTATCATATTTGGGCATATTTTAATCCGCAGGCTAACTGCTAACGCCATCTAGTCTTAAGCCGGTATTTGTAGCTTTAACAGAGTTACGCTTTTTTGTATGACATTGGCAGTCTATATATTATTTGGTCCATGTTAATCCATGTTAATACTAACGCATAAGGTGCCACAGTGTAAATGTTGACGTGCTCTTGACTGTACATACATTATTTTAGTACAAAGATTACCAAAAAATGGTTCTAGAAAGTCAAAGAAAAAGTTACCGTGATTTTTTTATTTCCGAACGACCTACCTGACTGTCATGACCACGAGTGTCAGTGTCAAACAGTTTAAATTAGTGATGTGAACCGATTACAATTTTTAAGACCGGTATAAAACCGATTACTTTAAAAAAATAATTATAAGGTTTTTTTAGGTTTTTGAAAAAAAAAATGCTATTTTTAATCATAGGCATTGCATTTATTATTATTTATTTTTCAAGTTTTAGAAAGTAGTAGTACTAAACAAAAATTACAATTTTTATTTTTATTTTTTTCGTTTCTAACAAAGCGCAGTTCTGGTTTATAAAACAAATATGCTCTTCAGTATCTGCTTGCAGTCTGCTCCTTCTAGAGGGCATTACATATCCAGATTTAGAGAAATTCCTTTCTGAAGGGACCGATTTCGCTGGTATTGTCAGATACTTTAACGCTATTGTAATTTAAAATGTAAAAAATTTTATTCAAAAAAGCACTTTCAAATCGTCAAAAATCTATTTTTTGCCTTTCGACAATCACTATCGCTAAATAGAAAATGTATAGGATTTAACATTTACAATCGAAAGTCGATCTAGGCGTTATGTCTAATCCCATACTTTTTCTGCTTATCGATAGCAATTGTCGACAGGCATTTTATCTAGGCCCTCAGACGTGTCTGAGTCTGAAGTATTGAATGGGTGAGTTGCTGCAACTAAACGTTACGCTTTTAGCTTCGGAACGGTTTTAGAGCGAAAAGACCGTAGTGTAACTGAAAGCAATCTAAATCAATGTTCTAAGACTCGAACACATATTTTATGATTGTAATCGGTTTTTCCAAAAAGAACCGTTGATTATCGGTTTTCATAAAAACCGGTTTTATTTAGGTTTTTGTGAAACCGGTTCACATCACTAGTTTAAATAGTTTATGTAATCTGGGGAGTTTAAGCCAAGTTTAATTTACTTTGATTTGGTGCTTTTTTAGAACTTTATAAGAACTAGTAATAGTAAACTTATTTCAAACTTTATTTAAAAAGTCTTAAATAACGTGTATAAACATGAGGACAAGTCACGTACAACAATTAACGTGTATAAACACGAGGACAAGTCACGTACAATATGTTATATTATGGTATGGGAAAGGTATGTAGAGTGATATTATAAGCTTATGGTATGTTATTATTATATTAGAGCTACTTACTACTACCTGACTGCTATTTTAAAACGTGACATATTTCATTTGTAGAAACGTCAAACGGAGATTCATCAAAACCCTCCGGAGGTCCTAGAGGACGTCATTTTATACAAATAAAATGAAAGGAGCTCACTCACAGATAAATTAAACAGCAATGGAACAGGCGACTCTCGGTCAGAGGAGAAATGGCGCAAGGTATGCAACTTTATGTGTTTTGGTCTTAAGTGCTTGCCCTATTAGTTGTCGATGTTCTTTCTTGCATTTTGTACAAATTAAGTCGATGAATATTTGAATTCTTTATTGTGCAGTCGGCAGCTCATTAAGTGTTACTTTCGTATGTCGTAAAGAGCTCATAATAAAACTGTCATGCTTGATGTGATGTTGACCGTACAAAGAGCATACAGATTATTTTATTTACTGTTTAAGTTTCAATGCTTTTTGTTTTTTTTGACAGTGATTTGTAAAATAATACTAAAACGAAAATAAATAATGCTGCTAGTGGCACTGGTGGTGGACCAGTACTATTGAAGTACTGGTCTTTGACTGACCTAGAAAACAGGGTCATGCAAATAATTGGAGTGCAAGCAGCTACTGGCATGGTGGTTGTGGAAGCTAGTTTTCAACAGGTCTGCATAATAATATTTTACAGCAGTAAACAGAACCAGAATTAAATATTTAGCAGTAATATTGTAATCATCGGTTCATTTGTATCACAGTATCATTAGGTACTATAGTTTTAAATAATTATTTTTCAGATCGAAAATCTGAACACTTTGTCACAACAACCAGACACACATTTAAACCAAACAGAGGATGTCAATCCTGAACCACCCCTGGAAGAGATCCCAGGTAATTCTATTTTGATTATCTCACAAAAGTTTATAACTAAAAAATAATAGAACAATAACACATATCCTATGATTTGCAGTTAAAATCATAGGATGTTATTATTTATATTCTTTGACAAATTTACATGTCTGACACAATAGATTTATTTTTGTGTGTGAACACTGACAGCCTGGTAAGGGATAAAGAGATTAAAGTTAAATTGTTATGAATTACTAGCTTACGCCCACGACTTCGTCTGCGTTATCCCATGGTGGCATTCCCGGGAGAAAAAGAATTATTGGTTTTTATCGGTGTAAAGACTAAACCTATTTCTGTGTTAAATTTTATTCAGACACGTCCCGCCCTTCTGGCGTGATTGAGTTACAGACTTCCATCCAAACTTTCTCTTTTATAAATTATTAGGTACTATTAGGCGGTTTGGGTGTGAAAAGGCAACAGACAGACAATTAGGCAGACAGTTATTTTCACCTTCATAATATTAGTATGAATTAAGATTATGTGGAGTAGTACGATTATTCTTAAATAAATTACAAATATTAATGCACGTGATTCATTTGTTTTAAGTACCTGATATATGCACCATAATATCGGGAACTCAGTACAAATTAGATTTAGATAGATTATGATACTGAATTATAAATTCGTTTATTATTAATATATCATTAATATAATGTACAATAATTCTTGTAATCTGTAATATGGGCTTATGCTTACCCACTAGGTCCTCTCCTCACTTAGAATATGTACAGTGGGTGCTAAAAATAATTATTGTAATGTTTGTGAGGAGAAATGAACACTTCATATTACATTACAGAAGCAGACTGAACAAACGCTCCAGGGACTAGTAGTCAACCCACTGTAGCCCCTGCCATAGACAGCCATGATGCTTCCGCTCCTCCACCACCCTCTCCCATTGTGATTAATTTAGAGGAGCCCTGGAAGCCTTCAGTGGCGAAAAAGAAAAAGTATAAAGATGACGAAATTATTTGTAGAGTCAGACAAGAATGCAAGGGAGTATGCTAGAGAGCGTGATATATTATAGCTTACGAAAGATTGGAGACAGAGAGGCTGCGGTCAAGAGCTCCATTTACAAGCACAATGGATGGAATTTATGAAAGAAGCTTTGAATGTTATTAAAAAGTACTTTGAATAAGAAAATAGGTAGATTTTTTAATTTTATTAATAAAATAAATAAGTAGCATAAGTATAAAAGATTTTGTATATTATGTAAGTTACATACATTATTGTAAAATATAATAATTGTAAACGGAAATAAAATAAAATATAAAAAAATACAAGCTTTTCTTTAGTTTTTATATAAAAAGAAAATTGGTTAACTCCGCTATTATAATATGTGAAGCCTATTTATTATTTCTACTAACAAGTTTCTGATTGCACGCCCTCTAACAAGTTATCCCCTAACCTCATTTTCATTGTAAATATAATTTGATATTACGCCTTGTCCCATTGCTAGGTGTTCCTCTGGTTCAGGAACGTTAAAATCGATAGCTAGATTGTGCAACACACTGCAAGCCGTTATTATTTTTGCACACTTCTCTAGCGAGTAGTGTAGTGTGCGGTCCTTACACCAACATCGCCAACGATTTTTCAATCGCCCAAAAGTATTTTCGATTGCTACCCTGGCGTTTCCATGCACATTGGTACATTTTACCTCTGGGCTGCCCTCAGCAGCATCAGGTATAGGAGTCATTAACCAAGGTCTCTGAGGATAACCAGAATCACGTGTAAATAAAAAACACTCTTTTGTAGTAACAGCAATAAAAAAAAAATAGTAAATTCCACTATTACTCATCTACACCACGACAGTTTACAAATATACTTGGATATTTTAATAACACGCAGTATGAGGGCGCAATTGCCTAAATACAAAGATGTGCAACATTTTGATATACCTGTGAAAATAGATGCTTATTGGTTATATTAACATAACAACCAGACTTGTTCGTTATTTTGATGTAAATCTTGCATAACTTTTTGCAAAACTAATTTCCCAAATGAAAGCATCGTGAGTAGCGCCTCCAAACTTTGCGTTAATATTTAAGATTCGGCAGTCACATACTGGAAATAAATAAAAATAAATCGTAGGTCATCATTATTTTAGACTTATCATTTTTAAATAGGTACAGTACTGACCATTTGTACATTTAATGAATAGAAATGCTTTCTACAATCAAACAAATGCTTGATTTCTTTTTTGGGAGTAAAAATGTAAAATGACACCCATCAATACATCCTATGACCCCAGGAAAACCGAACTTGGCGTAAAATCTGTAATTTAAAAATATATATTATTAGTTAAATCATGGCTACTATTTTTCTACTAATCTAACATACTAAAGTAATAGTCTTATAATAAATGAGACGCACTATACCTATTTACGTTAATTTACTAATAGTATATCGTTAAATTCACTACGTACACATTCAAATTTCTTAAAGGAAAACACTTACCTACTGATTTTTGATTGATAAATAGATAGATAAAAGATTTATTTTCATTTCTACATCACACACAAATACAGTTTGAATTTGAACAAAACAGTTACTTAGGTATAACAATACACATTAAACAACAATAATTGTGTGCGTTGTAGAAGTGCAAAAGGGTCGCAACTCAGTGACTGGATTTTGTTCACACCGCGGGATGTGAACAAAGCACTGGTATTCTGCTACAACCCGAGGGCTTCTTGCTTTTAAAATGTAACAGACAGTAGCACACTAAATAAAATAAGATGTATAATAATAATGAAGCAACTAAAACGGGGACTAGTGTAAAATGTTTAATATGTGTGTACGCTTATGATAAGATTTATAAAACAATGTGGCACTCATGAGTCACAATCACAAATAATAGAAATATTTAGAATATATAGTTCACATATAGCAGAAACAAACAAGTCCATACTCTCTCTATTCAGATGGCAAAGTCCGCTACCGAGTACCCCCTTGGAATACCCAGACATTGCTTTTGTAAAATATATGATTTCATATGTTTTTTGAAAGAAAACTTTGATGACAACTGTCTTATAGGTGGCGGTATGTTGTTCCAACATTTGGTAGCTAGGTAGCGAAAACTGCCAGTGAAAGCAACAGTCCTATGTGGGTGACATTCCAGAAGACGCCTGCAGGCTCTGGTATTATATCTGTCATGAAAAGTAGATGATCTGAGTTTCGAAAAGAGGTATGTTGGTTTCCCAAATTTCAAGACTTCAAACACCAAGCAAGCAAGGTGCAGTTGTCGCCGTGAGCACATGTTGAGCATTGATGCTCTATTCAGGTATGGTGTGATGTGACTTCTGGGAGGTATTTTGAAGCAAAAGCGACAACATGCGTTCTGTACGCGCTGCACTAGGCGGCGAGTCTTTGACTCGGCGAGTCGTGTCTCAAAACGTAGATGACTATCCATAGTTAATCCCAAATTTTTAGCTTCATCTACTCGCTCAATCATTTGCCCCTTAATCGCAACTAAAGGATTACCTTTCATAGTCACAGAAACTTGATGTTTCGAACCAAGAATTAAAAACTTTGTTTTATTAGGATTAAGAACTAAGCCACTTCGCATAGACCACGAGGCAACGTTACTAAGATCTTCATTCAATTTACAGAAAAGCATTTCAGCCTGTCTTGGCTGGGCCGATAGGTACAACTGTATATCATCGGCATACAGCTGATAGTTACAATGTTTGATGGCTCTGACGACATCAGCACTATATATAATAAAAAGCAACGGGCCAAGTATGGAGCCCTGAGGAACACCACGCTGTAGAATCCTAGGTTTAGATATTGCGTGAGTTCCGTCTTCTCTGGGAAGTTTGACCGATTGCCAACGATCCTGGAGGTAGCATTTAAACCATGACAAAGAGACAGAGTCGACACCATAATAATGCAACTTTGCTGTGAGTAAGGGGATATTTATGCAGTCAAAAGCGCGGGAGAAATCCAGGAGAACCATACATGTACTGTTACCGGCATCTTGCTGTGTGAGCACATTGTCGACAACATCCAACAAAGAAAGAAAGAAAGAAAGAAATATTTTTATTGACTTGCACATTACACATTTACAATAAAATAATAATAATAATAATTACAAGAGTGCAACGCCAATAGGCCCCTGTCTCAGCACTTAGCTTCTACGACATTCGCAGAACGCCGCAGAAGCGCTGATATTATGACAGGGCCCAGCCGATGACGCGAAGTAATATAAAAATATATCTAAAACAAAGAATATAATACAAGTGATATTTTAAAACTAAGGTATGGGCTACCAAAACAAACCGAAAAACAAATACCTTCTGAATAAATAAATATATATACTTATACATACACACATACATATACATACATACACACATGCATATACACATATAACATTAGACATAAGATTAGATTTTGCGGCGTCTCAGTCAATATTTTTATCACAATAATAAAAATAAAAAAATGAACCGGAGCGAACCATGCATTACAAAATTGGTGTAGTTTTATAGATCATGTGTTTGTGCTGACGTGCAACTAAAAGATCATTAGAACAAAAGTGATAACAAAGCTGTAATTGTACCCATACCCCTACGAAAACCCGATTGAAGACACGGTAGAATATTGTTTTCTTCGACGAAACTACTCAGCTGATTGTAGACTGCCCTTTCCAAAATTTAAGATAAATAGGGTAAAATACTAATGGGTCTAAGTTCTTTTAGGTCAGTTGGATTATTTATCTTAGGCAGAGGCGTTACAAGAGCCGACTTCCAAATGGTTGGGACCTCTCCCGTTTTTATAGATTTATTTATAATAGCCGTGATAACTGTAAGAGACTGAGGAAGCGTCATAAGGACCATATCTCTACTGATACCATCAACACCCATAGCATTAGTACATAAAGAAGTGATGTATTTCGCAACGTCATTCTCATGCACCGGCTTTAATTTGAAAACAGCACTTCCAAAGTTGTGGAGTTCAAAGTAGGTTAACTCGGACAGCGGAACCGAGTTGTTTCCAGGGACGTTGAGAAAATGGTCATTAATGGTATTTGGGTCACTAAAACAATCGGGTAGGCAGTCGTGCTTAGTAGCATCCGTTAAAATATTTCTTTTTAAATTTTTCCATAGTACTTTTGAATTCTTGTGGTTTGAATTAATGTGATGATTGTAATATGCTTGTTTTTCTCTAAATATACTATCTTTAACTAGTTTTTTAATATCATGAAAAGATTTTTTATTACACTCTGACTTACACTGTCTATACTTTTTGTAAGCTTCATTACGAGTACCTATCATTATCTTTATTACATCAGTAATCCACGGCAAGGAACCACTGCCCTTCAACTTAATAGTTTTAATAGGAGCATGTTTATTAAAGAGTGCCAAAACTATCTCATTGAAGGAGTTAACCATTCCATTCACCGAGTTTGAATTAAATACTGATTCCCAGGTTATGTCGGAAAGATCTCTGTTAAACTCATTAATCTCGATGTTCTTTATGGGTCTATATGTGAAAGTCCTAGGTGGAGCGTTAACACGCTTGATTGACAGCGTAAGGTTAATCATTGCATGGCCGAGAGATCCAGTGATATTTGTGACAGAGATATCCCGTATAGGGGCACTTGTACATACAACATCTATTAGAGTTTCACTGTCTGAGGTGCAATGAGTAGGCTCAGTTACCACCTGATCGAGTCCCATATAATATAAAAATTGTTTGAATTTAATTGTATTATTGTTTGTAACGTCCAACATATTAATATTAAAGTCACCCAGTAAAACTACGTGATCATATTTCGAAAAGTGGGAAGTTGAATCTGTAATGGCATCTAAAAATGTATCAACGTTTATCCAGTTCGGACGGTAGGCGGTACCTACTATAACTTTTAGTCCATTAGCTATCGTAGACATCCACATTTGTTCAATAGCTGCCGCGGGATGTGAGACGAGACGTGCGCGAACGCAACGCTTGATGTAAAATGCTACACCCCCTCCACGGCCCTTCCGCATTGCGGTCGGTCGCGGCGTATTGCGCAATCGGTAGCCAGGCACGACAGGCGCACGCTGCTCTTGCCCCTCACGCAGCCATGTCTCATTGATGGCAACCATGTCCGCATTGTACTGACTCATGGCAACCAGAAAGTCGTCATGACCAGTCCCCAGTGATCCCGCATTATAAAGAGCCAACTTAAGAAACTTCGTCTTAGGGAGGCCGGTAAAATCTATATAGATACAGTGAGCGTGAAAACAACGTCCGAATAAATAGCGAGTAATAGATAACCTCGACAAAGTTCCAGCCTATAAAAAAATCACTCAAACAATGTGCTTGTGTATAGTGATATAAATTATTGTATATAACGGATGGTGCGTGTGAATATTTACGTAAACTAGTGTTGATAATAACATTAACTAAGTGTAAAAATGACATGTTTCTATTTAAAATGTAATACCTATAACAGGAACTGCATAAAATTATGGTATGTTTATTTATTGACCCAGTCACACTCGACAACACACACCGAACTTACAGAATAAATGGTATTGTAATGATGATAATAATTATAAAAACCATAAAACAAACAGAAATATAAATACCATTTGCAACCCAATACCCAACAATTGTTTACCACCCATACACAATTATAGGAAATGATTATTTTACCAAAGTGTTATTTGAAATGAACACTCTGCAATAACAATAAGATTAATATCGTTCTTAATATACAGTACTCATATTTTAAAGCTTCAAAATTTACATGGTTCTTAAAGATATTCAAATTTGTTTTTAGAAACAGCAAACAAAAATACAACACACAAGAAAAAACGAATACAGTTGATAAGCAATGAAGAATACTATTAGCTTTGACATAACACTCAAACGGGAAGAGATCCAAAAACACGCGTGAGATCATTTTCCGAGCGGATACGGTGACGTGGGCTTGGGCCAGGGTTCTGGCGTACGTAGATCCTACCGTCTCTGGTCCATGCAAAACGCCAGCCTGAACGCTCCTTCATTTCACGAGTCTTCACGAACAAAACACGGTTTATACGTGTTAATCGCTCATTAAGAGGCTGATAAACGCCAACGACCTTGAGAAAATGAATTTCGAGGCCCCGCCCACTAATATTTCCGATAACGTGGCTCCACAATACTACACCGACAAGCCGCGTAACTACTACAACCTCAAAAGCGCAAACTTAAAAAAAATCCTACTAGATGGCGTGCTCCACGTGCTTTATTCCATAGACCATTACAAAAATAGAAATGAACAATAAAAAACTAAACACTTTTATAAAAAATATATGTGGTATTTTTAAATTAATGGTTAATATTTTACACGGTCAATATACTTATTTATACTAACAAATTTTATTAAGGAACCTATTATGAAAACGAAACATGAAAATCAGGGATGCAATTACAAAAGACAAATCATAATAGTTTTGACATACGTATTTTCATGTCAGCTGTTCTATAAATTAGAGCTCGACTTGAATAAATTTTGGTTTTGAAACGCCTTGTAAATTTTTAAGTACATGGATAGCCCAATCCGACACTATGAGAAATAGCGAAAAGCAAGTTTCAAGTAGGTTTTGCTTTTATAATTATGCTACAAAGTACGAAGCAGTATGCAAAAAGTTACTAGTAATCAACGAAACGTCGAACCAAATGTAAATTATTGGCACGATGTTATTAAAACGTGAAGTGGATTACTCGCACTTGTTGTTTCATTTTATTTCTTTTTCACTGTGGCCTTTAACATTACTTTAAAACATGTAGCAGTTTATAAAAATCCAACATTTCCCTTCCGTTTTCCATATGTAATATCTTCCCGGAATTTATTGTTCCTTGTATACCGCGATAATATCGAATCGTGTAATGATAGTGTTTTTTTTTCAAAATCAACGGGTTCTATTTCTACCTTAATTTTTGATTTCTCAAAAATCTAATGCTGCACTTTTAGTTTTTATCGAAATCGGTCCCGATACTCTTTTGAGTACTTTTCGCTATTTCTATTTGGAATTCGGAATCCGTAATAGATTACTTTTTTTATCTAAATCGTTTAAGCAGCTTAAGTGTTAAAATGTAGCACACAGAAAGACACAGTTACTTTCGCAATTATAAGAGTATGGATGTGTCATCTCATCACAGTAAAAATAATGTCAGTTCGAAGTAATAGAAAGATTAATCTAGTAAGTATTTATTTTTTTAAGTTAAGAGCGTTTACGCCGCAAGGCTTTCAATACAAACTTAATTTTTTAACAAAAGTGAATGCCGTAACATTTCAATTATTACTTCAATGTCGGAAACGTATCATCATCACAGGAATGCGATGATTGATGATATATTAAAATGTGTGCTGTTTAATATTTATTCATGTTTCGATACAGAGTTTTGTCGATAAAATAATAATAATATTATGAAATATACTTTCTATGAAACGTATGAAACTTTATTCGATTGTATCAAACAGTCATGATTGGTTATTATGTTAATCAAGAAATTTAGTTATTAAAATTCTGGAATAGTAATCTTTGAAATGATATACAAAATTGAAAAATTATGTGTTTTAATAAATACTCATCTGAAACAGTCTAGAGTATATTGAAATTTGGAATATGTTAGATTTTTTTATAGATTTCTTTCTGTAGGTTAGGTATGTGATTATCTTTATTTATGTGCCAGCGTTCATGTTATATTTACCTCAAGATCCGAAGGTCTGATACGGATTTTTTTCATTTATTGAAGACTATATGTTTTGAAGACTATATGTTTCGGTGGCGTAGTAGATTGAACTCTCTGGTTTCAACTACGAAAACAAAGCATCTTTCGCCAAGGTCGATCCCGGGATGGGTCACCGTTGGTCCCAGTTCCACAACCTCTTTACCCCACCAACTCGCACTGGGCTAGCGTGGTAGTGTTATTGCCCAAATTCATCATGTGTATCATGTGTTTCTTCCATGTAGGAAGGCTTATTTAACGTATACAGGCTAGTGATGATGATGATGATAAACAGTGTTACAGTATGTTAAAGCTAAACAATATAAATAATATATAGTACATTTAAATGTAATCCTAACAACATTGCCCACAGATTAGGTAAATTAACAAAAATTATAATAAACATGAATTGGGATGTTGCCTAAGTTTAAAATTGGCACTATTTTTCACAAAATCGGTAAATATGTGCTTCCACTACCCATAAAAACAATTTAAACTTAAAAGATATGAAATATTGTTAAAATTGTACCCATTTCGAAATAAAAATTAGACATTTATTTTCAAAATTTATCAAAAATGATAATGTAATTAGATTGCTGACATCAATTAAAGCAACTATTATAATGACAACTATTAATAAAAACATACTTAAAACATAGTTATTATTAATTTTGTCAGTATGCCCATACATTTCTTAGTAATATGGGAACATGTGACGTCACCTGTTCCGTAGATTTTCTATGGAGCCTTTTTGGATGTTGCGTCGCAACATATCAACATGCCACTATATCTGTGAAAGTATTGATCTTAGACATACTATTTCTTTTGCAATATTCCTTTATGGTTATAAACTTCTTATTTATGAAATAAAAAAAAAGTTGTCAACTACCCTATTGCTGAGAGCTAATTTGTGCTACAATAATATAGTGGAAAGATGACATATTTGAATCATGCATAGTTTGCCGGTACAAAAGTTGAAATATAGAATACTCAACACCGTGGACTGGAATGGACAATTGAACACCGTTCTACAATTTTTTACCTATTTTTCAGTAAACTGTGTATAGACCTGGCCGGGTCTACATACAGTTTTGAAACACCTCTTTTATAGCATATGATAAAAGTTCTGGTTTTAAAATTTACATATAAAAGAACCTTTAACCCTAGGCTAGGCTTAAGCTAATTTAGTGTTGTATGCATTTAATAATCTAAAATTAACTGTCCCTGTTGTTCTTCATGAATCACATTTTGTAACCGGAAAAATTAATATTAAAAAGAACAGAAACGAACCATTCGATATCTTGATTATTTTTAACACTGCCGGGTCTGACAATTACGTAGGTCTATGAAATAAACCAAACTTATTTTATGGTTCTATATAAAAACTTTGTTGAAATATATCTTTGTATTATGTAATACATAAGTTTTTTTTTACTTTCCTTATTCATTATAGATAAACAAAGAATAATAAAAAAATAAAAAATATTAATAAAGAATTAATAAAGAATGAAAAAATAAGAAACATAAACAAAAAAGGACTAAAAATAAACATACATAAAAATAATAAAAAAAAAACCAAAGAAAAATAAATTTGATACAATTTTTTTTTTGTATTTAAAATCTAATCGTTTTTTATATTTATATTTTTTTACTTTCATATTTCATATTAAAAAAACAAATAAGAAATAAAAAATACAAATAATAAAAAAAAAGTTGTGAACCATTGAAGGATTGAACCTCTACCTCTCGGATAGTAAGTCGAGCATCTCAACCCCTACACAATCGCGACAGAGTCATTGATTCGAAATTAACTATCTAAATACAATATACTTATACATTTCCCTTCAAGTAAAAATAAACTTATTTTACAACTTCCATCTGTGACTGTGAATCTGAATAAGTACATCTTTCGAGATGATTATGGAGTTTTTGATAGGTCCTAAAATTAGATAAAATTAGCTATCTAAAGAAAAAATAATCAGGTTATTATTGTGTTAATTACTCCTGTACGATTGGTTTTTGACTCTTTTTAGACTTTTTTCTTGGTTTTCCATAGTCCAAAATAATATTTATACAATAAAATTTTTATTTCATAAATAATATTATTAACGAAATAAAATTTTCAGAATAAAAAATTACGAAATTATTTACTCATTTTTGTCTATCTACTATAATACACTCACATAGTAATCACTAAAACCTAAAATATAATTGTCTATTTGATATTTGCAAATTAAAACAGACGCAGACTGATATTATTAAGAACTGCGAGCAAAGAAGCGACACAGGTTCACCTAGCACCACGCCTTGGCGATCACTGTCGTTTCCTCTACAAATGAAAGAGAAGAATGGATAGTGGCGCGAGTCGCTATTGAAATCGGCTGAAGTATTCAGAATAAATTTATTTACTAAAAAACTAGCTACTTATTTGAAATTGTAAAACATCAATATTATAAAATTTAATATAAGAAGTTTGTTTCCTGAAAACCAGAAAAAAACCTTTGACATATAACGCAGAATTTGTTCGGAAAGCTGATTTTGTTGGGTGACTTTTGCATTTTTTTTATACAAAGATTTTGATTATAATGTGTTTTGTGGACATGCATATTATCAGAAATATGTCCAAGAGTAACATATATTTTTTTCACTGCGTTTATTTCAACAGATTGTGCTAAAAAAAGTTTTAAGTAACGCTCAATTAGCAATTATCAGCCTCTTAACATAGAATCGACGATGAGGAGCAGACAACCCGGCGCCTTCTGTGGTCACCCCGCGGCGTACGCGCGCCGCTTGCAGAAGCTGGTCCACAGTGAGACGAGCCCGGGGCGCAGCCCCATCACGGTCCACCGCTTCCGGGATACGGCCTACTCGCGACGCGCATACTATGTCCTGTTCCGTGAGTGTTACTCCCAGTTTCATGCTGAGGGTGGTAACTACGTGTAAAACATTTTCACCTTTTTGTTCTGGCACACTTGAAAACTCGACATCATTGAGTAAGAGATCCTGGTCACGATCATTGAGCTCAGCCTTTAATTGTTGAACCGTCTCTTCAAGGATAATGGAGGTGGCCAGTGGTTGACATTCCTCTACTCTGCCTTCAATACTGTCCATGCGTGCACACAGGTTGTCCATTCGTTTGTCACAACTGTCGATTCGGGTTGCAATATTAGAAACAGCCACACTAACCTGCTGCAACTGCATACGCATGGCCTGCATTTCCTCTCTAAAAAGTCGAATTTCCGTAGCTAAAACTTGAAAATCTGTCAAAACGGGATTATCGTTAACAGTCTCATTTAGGCCACTGTTATTTTCAACGTACGACATGTCCATATCAAACGTGGATGCCGGCGCAGATCGCTCGTCGGGTGGGCTTATGTGCTGCGAACGGGCTCCTCTTAGCATAGTAACATTGCTGTTACATTCACCACGTACCGGTGTATTTGTGTTGTCTATTTTAGGCTCAGAACTCATACACATTGGACATTTCCATGTTCGCCGATGAGTATTAAGACGATCTTTGGAAATGTTCGCACACAAGACATCAAATGGTTGCTTACAAAAACAACAGGTCAAAAAATCATTGTCCTTAATAATAGTGCGACAACCGGCACACGCCATTTTTGACGACATGGTAATATGCACCCAGACTCACTACGAATACGGTTCAATATCACGACACGGCTCACACCAAACGTCAATCTCACGCAGACGTGCTAGCCAACAGCTGATTCTTTGAATAGGCGGTCAGCTGACTCAGGGACCAATATTGTAAATGTCACTGTATTATGCCGTATCGTATTTAGTGGGAATAAAAAGACCGAGATTACGCACACCGCACTTATGAAACCTCAACACAAATTACACAAATTTGTAGATAGTAATGTAAGCTTTGCTTCGATGTAACTTTTATATTTTTAAACATGTATTTACTAGCGAAATTTAATGAACTTAACGGGACAAAAATATTTAGTGTGTTTACTAGTAGACTCGAATCTACCCTCCTTTGAGCTCTCGTTTCAGGGAATTTACTCATACTATTTATTACAAGGGCGTCAGTCACTTCTCGCACATATTAGGTTAGGGAAAAAGTCTTTTCGCATTATAGTATGTATGAACTTGTAATAAAATCTCTTTGGCTGTACTATTTGTATCTGGCTGGTTTTGGTATCATTAAAAGTTTAGATTTTAAAAAATACAAAATTAAAAAATTTAAGTAACCTCCGGCGTCATTAATCTATCTAAAACCATCTCATTGAAACTATTCATAAGACCCCAAACACGCTATATTTGCTGTAAGTTTCTGAATAATTTAACATTTCGCAGACTTTTTGATGGTATAGGATCAGCTCAAAGTTAGTATGTAATAGGAATGTCACCGAAGTGACAGTACACCAAATTTAAAATCAATCGGATCTGTAAAAGTTAGTAAAATCCTATTATCATGTAGAAAATGATAGTCATCAAACGCCTGAACTGATCTTCATAAATTATAGCTAAGAACCATCGTAGTCACATCAGCTTTTAAACAAAAAAAACTGAATCAAAATCGATCTATTCGTTTAGGCGCTGCGATGCCACAGACAGACACACAGATACACAGACAGACACGTCAAACTTATAACACCCGTCTTTTTCGTCGGGTTAAAAAGTCATCATCACCAGCCTATATACGTCCCACTGCTGGGCACAGGCCTTCCTACATGGTAGAAACACATGAGAAGTTTTGGGCCATAACACCACCACGCTGGCCCAATGCGGGTTGGTGGTTAAAAAGTAAAAAGGATAAAATAATTAAATTTTAGTAGGTCTTCCGCTAGGTCTTCCTCTAGGAACATATTTTTGGAGTCGGTGCTTCACTATCTATGGATTCTGGAAACAACTTAGCACCAATTTCAAAAATATGTTCCTAGGGGATGAGTACCAACTAAAATTTAATTATTTTATCCTTTTCAGTTTTTTGAAGTGCTAAATAGAAATTAGTGTTTAGAAATGCTAGAGGGTCTAAATAGGGATCCATGGGGCAGGCCTTATCGCACGGTGCGCGAGAAAATAGCTAAGGGGCCCACCAGCCACTGAGGCGCTGGATCCCCCGTTCTTACGGGAGGTGGTAGCACGGCTCTATCCAGAGTGCGAAAGTTTTGTTCCTCCGGTCATGGCTACGGATACAAGTGCACCCACACAAGGACAAATGACAAATGACCTTGGCTTTAGCCGTGTGATGGACGAAGAATTTAACCGGGTTGTTCTGAGGCTCCGAGCTAAGAAAACGTTAGTAAAATCCTATTATCATGTAAACAATGAGCTGATACTCATCAAACGCCTTAACTGATCTTCATAAATTATAGCTAAGAACCATCCTAGTCACATCAGCTTTCAAACAAAAAAACTGAATCAAAATCGGTCCATTCGTTTAGGCGCTACGATCAAAGAGTACCTAATGTAAGTTTATGGGAAAAGAGCGCCCACTCGCGGCAATTTTTTGTAACATAAATTTGAAACGCCATCAGCGCCTCTGGAAAACAGTGCGGGAACTACTACTATATATATCTACGTAGCTATAGGTAGGTTTGTATCTAAAGATTTGAAATCTAAATGGCGCGTATTTCCTAGATATGAGTTATTTTATTTCATTAAGACTTTAATTTAATGTAAGGATAGCTTTTCAACATTCAAACAAACATTATCTCAATGAAATAAAATAACTCGTATCTGGGAAATACGCTTCATTAAATTAATGAATTATATTTATTTCAAAATAAATAAATAAAACAGCACATAATCTGTGACTTTTTTTATAATTTTTATATTGCATACAATATTTTTGGACCGCAATTTTAATTTTATCGTCTCCAAAGAATATACAATTTTCCGTTTTAATAATCTATTCACTGCTCTTGATTTTTACATCCAAAAATACAAAAGAAGGGCATTGTAGCTATTTTGTAATCCACAGTCCACAACACAATCAGAGTCCAAAATACACAAAGCGTCTATATCACAACATAGCGTCTCCTAACGCAGGTAAATACACCAAGTCTTCAAGTTATAGAGTCGGTTGACTCGACACAACTTTCGTAGAAAAAAATGGCTTCGATGTAGCGATATGGAAATCTGGACGGTGAAGTACTCTCAATTCAACGTATGTTAGCACAGAAATAAATCAAAACCACTAGAACACACACGAAATTGGATAACTAAAAACAACGTAACCGCAAATTTCGGCAGCCATTACATGAGTGAATGACGCAGTTATAATACGGGTACTACAGTCGGCAGCACATCAAGCGTAACAGTATATATAACCCTAGTAAACGCTATGTATAGCTATTAGAAAGAAAGCACACCCTCTTCGCTATTGGTTCAACTTCAACCATCTTTTAGAACTTGACCAATAGCAGAGCTTGTCAGAATGCTTCGAGCGTTTATTGGTTAAAATTGGTCGAATTGTTTGAGCTAACGCTATTTGTACGCGCAGTTTTCTATGACATCGCATTTTTTAAGTATGAAGTTGGGGCTCAAGTTTTGAAGATTTTTTTTTGTATCTGTGGTATTAAAAGTTGAGTATAGAAATAGGATGTCCATTTTGTATTGAGACCTGAATTTTATGGGGCGACCTGTACCCCAAGCACGAAACACTATCGTTCTCGTTATGGTAATGGTAATCGTATTATTTTGTATGAAAACCAGAGCAGCGCCACTACGGTCGTTTACGGAACTAAAATTCACTAGCACGAATAAACTAGTCTCGTAATCGTAATCGTAATGGTATAGTAACCGAAGGTCAAAGCAAAGAGAATATAAAACGCTACGCTAGAAGAGACGGGACTTCAAGGAAAAAAAAAATTCTATAGAACGTGCACGCCAGACTCATACCAATATAATAAAAATTCAGCCAACAGTCATGCCAACATAAGCAACAAAATAGGGATGTGCTTAGTAGGGATTAGAGATATACTTTAGATTTTTATCGATAGTTATAGGTGTTTGAAATTAATAAATGGTACTTGAAAAACTTTTATTCAGTATAATATACAATATATCAAGCTTGACTACTATGACAACATGGTAGGTTGTTAGGTTGACGGTAGGCGTGTGAATCGTCCTGGATCGGCCATCAACACCGATTTGGATTCCGACTACACCAAAAATATGTCGCGATTTTGTTGTCGATTCGCACATACACCAAATCCTTCCCTGTCAATTGAACCCACTGTTTACATCTGCGAAAAAAATAAAGTGGTTTATTTAATGGGCACGACATCGATAGGGAAATAAAATTGTACAGACAGCACTATTTTTTACTTAGGTCGGTAGGTAAATATTACTTTTATGTACTGAAATTTGTACTAAAATCACTATTTAAACAATAATAGCTTTAGAATAGAACGAATATCATTGGTACTTACCGATCATCATTGAGAGGAAATTCAGACATAATATGTTCGTTTTACATTGGCCGCCGGCGTGTCTTTAAATTACATATTTCTTAACTTATTCGTTTACTCATTTAGTTTACTTCACATCACACACAATCCTTTTTGGGTCAAGCTTATTTCTTGAGGCAAAACACTCGTTTTTAATAATAATTTACATTAATTTCTGATTTTAGAAAATTCTCCAACACAACTAAATGAAATGTCAAACGCAGCGTTGCCAACTTCCACGGTCTCAATTACCCAAAAACCTAACTGAAAATCCCCAATTTTGGGGGAAAAAAAATCAATATTCCCCACATTTTCCCCACATATTTTCAGGAAAGAAATAAAAGTAGTTTCTATAAATCAAATATATTTATTACATATACTTATTAAGTATTTAATGATTTTCATCAAGGTATTTATTGCAGCTCTTTATTATGCCTTTGTTTTGTCAACGTATCATTCGAAGGATCAAATTTTAATCCTTTCTTTTTTCTCCTTTCTTCATTGTGCAGACGATTGTGTTTTATGGCAAATAAAAAAAATTGAATTTGAATTTTTTGAATTTGAAAACGCAAAATTTTCTTACGAGAGATGCGTTTGAGAAAGTTCTCTGCGATACTCTGTCTAAGTTTGATGGACATAAATATTGCCATAAAATAAACTGTAAAACCTTCCTGAAATTGCTTTAAACTTGATTTTTTTTTATACAAAGGACGGCAATTTACCCATTGCACTATCCGCCTCCACCTTGCCGGCCCAAAAGGTGCTTAAATAATCAAGGTAATTAAATATTCTTACATAATTTATAAATTATACTTACTTCTTATACTACTTTAGTACTTCTAAGTTCAGTTCTAGCGTAAATGTCTTAATTCCCCGCATTTTCCCCACATAAACGCTCTCCCCTCAAATTACCCAATCGAACTGAAAATCCCCGCAGTTTGGGGAATTCCCCACAGATTGGCAACGCTGGTCAAACGTTTTGAAAACAAGACAACAGCGACAGAGACAGATGACAGATATAAATCACCTGTTTATGAAGAGCGTCGACCACCATATTGATTGTATGGATAATGCCTTCTTTCGGATTGAGGCGGATTATACCGCCATTACTGAGCGTGCACGTTTCATACAATTTTTTCTTCTTACGAACTTGCGCTAGACTGGGTCAAAGTATGGAAATCGGCAGCACGAACTCATTTTTGACGGATCGTATCGTTTTTGTCGACAGCTAGCTATCGTATTACCTCTCACCGAGTATTTTGCAGTGAGAGAACTATCGTTACGATTGTTGTGCAATAAAAAATTGATGTTTTATTGATAAAAAGCAATTTTAGTGACTGAAAATTATGTGTAATATGTGTGGGAAGCCATTCTTTACGTAGTTACTACTTACACTGGCGTTTAGTAAATACTCTTAGAGTAGAAGACGACGAAATCAGAAGGTATGGTAATTGTGTTAAATTATTGAATTTATGCATACTCTTGCAAAATAATTAGGTATCTTTTTATGAACAGCAATGTATCCATTTATTTTTGTTGTATAAACAGAGAAATTCAACAAAGAATTTTACTGATGAAATGTTGAATAAGTGATGTTGCTATTCAAATGAAAGAGAGTTTTTAAATAGATACCGCTTCAGTAAATGCTAATTAAATCAACAGCACTAAAATAAATAGCAAATATTGAGCTACAATGAGAAAAATAAGTATATGATAATATGTATATAATATATATATTTTTTTTGTAGGCGATTCTGGATATTCACAGACCATAATTGATGTCGCCTACTTCCCATGCAGTCGATAAGTAATAGTCCTATGGCAGGCATAAATACAACTCCTATGGAAGGAACATGGAAGGACAAGGATGGTGATTGAACGATTAAAAAACTGCTGGAGATGTCTTAGCAAGGATCGAACATAACATAAATTGCATTGCATCATAAGATTATAATAAGAATAATGCTAGTTATAATTCGAATAAAAAATAATTATAATTTAGAAAACTTTATTACTTATAGGTTCACAAAATAATTGATTGCTATATGTATAACCTATTTTTAAAATATTAAATATTAAACATTAATATAGTTTAACACATTTAATTTTAATTTTCACCTATTTACCTTAAATTAATAATAAATGTAAAAATATATTTTCCTTTTTCATCACTTCTAATCATTTATCTCTACTTATATTATACATAAATATCTTGAATAGCTACACTTAAAGTTTCACTAATGAATGCAAACCATTTGAGTTGCACTTCTAGTTCAAAATATATTTGCGATATTCTCTATAGTTTAACATTTATTTCATCCTCATCTCATTCAGATTTTAAAAATCCATCCTTCATATATTCACTCCTTGCGTCGCGAGTCTTTTTAGCTATACATAGTATAGTGGGATCCATTTCCTAGCTGGTGCTGGACTTAGTTCTTGAGGTGGTTGATATTGTCTGGTGCCAGGAAGGTTTAATTCTTCTTGCCCAATCAAGTTTAGGAGTGGGTTCCATCCCCAAATGTGTCTCTTCTCCAGGGAATTCAATATGGCTAGAGTCAACATCTAGATAAACCAACTCCACTTCTTTTTCACCTGGGGATATGAAAAAAGAATCAATATCACATCTACCTACGTATTCAGTATTTATTGATCTACAAGAATCTATCTATATCCATAGATTTTACACCTAAACTTTTATTTATATCACAAGTGAAATTATTTATTCATCAACTAGCAACCGCTCACGGCTTCATCCACGTGGATGTCGGTTATCGCTCCAAAAAGTAAAGTTTTTCCATACCAAGTTTCATCTAAATCAGTTTAGTGGTTTAGGCGTGAAACTGTAACGATTGAACAAAGAAATTCACTTTCCCATTTATATTAATAGTTAGGATTAAAGTCAAATACGGCTAGCTAGCAGCTCCGCTCGCGTGGATGTAGGTTATTGTTCCAAAAATATCCTACCTATGTCCTGTCACTCCATCCATTTCATTTTTTTTTCACTTTAATTAGTTCAGCGGTTCAAGCGTGAAAAGGTAACAGACAGAGTTACTCTCGCATTTATTAATGATATTAGTATGGAATTCAATATGTAACCCAACATTATTGAAGCAAATTTTATTAAAATATTTGGCTTACAGCAATTTAGTCTAAAATAAACTTATCTACAGAATGAATAAGTGATCATTCAAATCTAACCTTTCGTCACTTTTCTTGCGTTCACATAATACTAGAATAAGTTTTGATAGTCACACACAAAATTGGAAGTATTTAGAGAGTAATATACAAATGAAACGAACTCACCTTTTCATGAAATCCATCATATTACCTACAAACTGTTGGACTATTCCATATCGTGACAAGGTTTACAAACAATAAATATTGTGTCTTATAACTTATTTCTTCATGAAAAATTTATATACGCTTCTTTAACTTCGACCATAATTGAATTGCTTGCACATGTATGCACATTAAAACCAATAAATTACACTTCTTTTTCAACTAATAAGGTCGAAAGATTCCACTTGACTCGACGAGTTTTTGTTTTGAGTTGAGTTGAGAGGTTATGTTTACATAAAGTTGGCATTGAAGAATTGCGTACGTTCAGAAACTGTTTCTAAGTCGCTACCAAATAAAACAAGAAACCATAATATTATGCCCTAATTATAAATTTAACTGGAAGATTTCATTTTAATAAGTTTTCATTTTTTTAATAAATATCAAAAAGATTGAGTAGGTTTTTCATTGATTTGTAATACACAATGTTGCTGCAGTGATTTTTGAACGCATTTCGTGTCTACTTTGTCCAGTTGTGGACGGCCTAAGTTTACTATAGTATCGTATTACTATCGTGTTGACGATAGTTTCGAAGCATTGTTTCATGCTGTCAGCTGAGTATCGTGATCGTTATCGAATACTAAGAAAATACGATTACTATACGATTACGAGAATGTTTCGTGCTTGGGGTACAGGTTCACGTAATAAAACAAATACTACTTTGCAGGTGGCGGACCATATATTTTTGGTTTTTAAATGTGAGATGAAGATCCAGGCTGTAGAGGCTACAAGATAGTGTGTTGATGTGTGGTGTATTTGTTCGCATAATTCTTGATAATAGTGAATTCCATACCTATGTCAGTGAAATAAATAAGTAACCACAAACCAGACAAGAGATATTCTATTGTTGAGTGGATGCCAGTGTCAAAATATCTAGACATAAATAATATTTTTACAAAAAGTATATATATGACCACCACATAGAGGTTAGGGTAAGTTTCAGTTTATAATTTAATGACTGACTTCAAAAAAAATGAAAGGTTATTGAAGATATTTTTTTAAGATACTTAGTTCAACATTTTGGCTTAGCAATAGCATGGACCAAATAATATATAGACTGCCAATGTCATACAAAAAAGCGTAACTCTGTTAAAGCTACGAATACCGGCTTAAGACTAGATGGCGTTAGCAGTTAGCCTGCGGATTAAAATATGCCTAAATATGATAGTAAATCATTAGAATTTTTACATGAAAATTAATATATTGATACATTACTATTTTCAAGCTCTAAATATCATCACAATATTCTGCTTCAACGATTTCATTTTTCTATATGAAACTAGCGCTACGTGATAGATTTATACACCATTTGCTACTGTGCTACCAGTGTGCTAGTTTAGATTTTCAATATAATGCTAGCATAAATTTAATAGATGGCGCTGAAACAAGAAAGGTTTTTTGAAAATTAAGATTGCTAATCCAGTATTTTATTGTAAAATAAAAAACTATTGGGAACATTATAATTACTATATAAAATAAAAAACTTTAAAACACAAATGTTAAAAATTTGTAATGAGGGCGTCGTCGACGACAGCGTTAATAAGTAGATAGGTAGGCATCTAGAATCTAGACTTTGTTTTGATGTCTGACTGCACACGATTGTATAAAAAAAAATAAACAAAAATTAAAACCAACTTCAAAAAACTGTAAAGGATAAATATGTTTCTAGGTGATGAGTACCTAGTCTTAAATTTAATTATTTTATCCTTTTCAGTTTTCTGAGCACGGCTTTAATTTTTGTTAATCAATAAAGAATCACGTATATCGAACCCGAAATCTCGGCGTAATCGGTGTACATACTTTAAAAAAAACATACCAACCGAATTGAGAACCTCCTCGTTTTTGAAGTCGGTTAAATAACGTAGGTGTGATCAACCACAGAAGTAACTGAATCTCAGAGAGCTGAACACTTTAGTATCATGTCACAATAATTATGGCTTACTATAGTAAGGTATAAACTAATAAAATACGAGACGCAATAGCTGGTGTGACATGGTGCTAAACTCAACCGTAGGTACTTACAATCAGAAGGTTACACTTGTGAGTTGATCGGTTGTTTTATATAAGCTTTCAATTTAACATTATTTTAGTAATTCGTGTAGATACATATTTATGTAGGTAGTAATATCGCCGCGGTACGGCACCGGCGCGGCGCGGCATAAGTACAAAGGACGCCGGCCGCCCTGCCCCCGCGGCCGCCCTGCCCCCGCGGCCGCCCTGCCCCCGCGGCCGCCCTGCCCCCGCGGCCGCCCTGCCCCCGCGGCCGCCCTGCCCCCGCGGCCGCCCTGCCCCCGCGGCCGCCCTGCCCCCGCGGCCGCCCTGCCCCCGCGGCCGCCCTGCCCCCGCGGCCGCCCTGCCCCCGCGGCCGCCCTGCCCCCGCGGCCGCCCTGCCCCCGCGGCCGCCCTGCCCCCGCGGCCGCCCTGCCCCCGCGGCCGCCCTGCCCCCGCGGCCGCCCTGCCCCCGCGGCCGCCCTGCCCCCGCGGCCGCCCTGCCCCCGCGGCCGCCCTGCCCCCGCGGCCGCCCTGCCCCCGCGGCCGCCCTGCCCCCGCGGCCGCCCTGCCCCCGCGGCCGCCCTGCCCCCGCGGCCGCCCTGCCCCCGCGGCCGCCCTGCCCCCGCGGCCGCCCTGCCCCCGCGGCCGCCCTGCCCCCGCGGCCGCCCTGCCCCCGCGGCCGCCCTGCCCCCGCGGCCGCCCTGCCCCCGCGGCCGCCCTGCCCCCGCGGCCGCCCGCGCCGCTAAACTTCCCCCCGCCACACGTGCTCACACAAACAAACACCACTCGCACACATTAAAAATGCGTAAAAGAGTTATCTACTTAACTTATTGATAGGTATTTTAATAACTGATTCAAAATCTCCGTTAGCTAGCACGAAGCACATCCACAATATCGAAATATTCTATTTCAACACCCGAACGAGTATTTTTCAAATACCTAGAAGTACAGTCGACAGCACATCAAGTGTAACAGTTGCACTACAAAAGCCACCTCTATTACGAACGCAGGAAGGGCGGTCTAAAAGTCAAACTGTCAAGCTTGATGTGCTGTCAACTTTACTGAGATAAATAGACAAACTAGAAAAAGTTCATGTGCTGGGGCGCGGGCGGGGACCAAAGCCGCAACCATTCTCAGTCCGCGCAAGGATGATAATGTCCGGGTGCCTGCTCTAACCAAGTTAGTTACTTAGGATTACCCAATTTTTTTTAATTATATATTTTCTAGTCTGTCTGTATTTGCGTTATTATAACCTAACGTATTCTCTCAGTCCCTAAAAAATTATATTCCAACGGTCGCGGATTCGATCCCCGCCCCAAGGCGTATCTTTTTTAATTATAATATTTTAGCAGTCTGATAATTTGTGTATTATAACTATGTAATTTAGGCTGTACAATAAAGCTTATTGCCATCAACTGTTACACTTGATGTGCTGTCGACTGTACATGTAGGTATTTGAAAAATACTCGTTCGGGTGTTGAAATAGAATATTTCGATATTGTGGAAGTGCTTCTTGCTAGCTAACGGAGATTTTGAAACAGTTATTAAAATACCTATCAATAAGTTAAGGTAAGTAGATAACTCTTTTACACTTTTTTTATGTGTGCGAGTAGTGTTTGTTTGTGTGAGCACGTGTGGCGGGGGGAAGTTTAGCGGCGCGGGCGGCCGCGGGGGCAGGTGGCTGGCGTCCTTTGTACTATTGCCGCGCCGCCGGCACCGTACCGCGGCGATATTATAAAGAAATGGCTAGGCTACCTACATAAATTGTTATGTATCTCTACACGAATTACTAAAGTAATGTTTTGTAATTCGGGTATTTAAGTGTGATGTGCGTGTAATGTGGTGTTGTTAGTTTTATGTAAATTACACGTCTTTTGTTATTGTTAATTTAACTATTACTTTTTGTAGTTATTACGCAAATAGGCAATTAGTCCGGTACGCCTAGGGGACCGTTCAAGTATGACGTAACGCAATTTTAGAAGATTTCCTAGTTTTTTATTTAAATAAAAAAAAACATGTAACGTAACGCGTTGTTCGAACCCTACTCCCGCCCTGGTAACGCTTCGTCGTAAGATAAGTAAGGTTCTGGTAAGACCCCCCCCCCCCCCCCCCCCCCTCAAACTGCGTTACGTAATACTTGAACTCCGATACGTAATAGGCGATTTTGAGGTCCTACCTTCTGGAGCATAACTTGCTCACAGAAGGTGGCAACTGCCTCCCAGCTCGTCACACTACCGACCATCGATCTAATCAATGTCGGCAGTGCAAGGTCTGCCCCCACTGTCGCGACCAGGTCGCGACGGTCAACAACCCATGCTGGGTACAACTAGGGGATGCAGAACCGGACCTTATTTAGGAATCGGGTTTTTCGGTTCCGTTTTACCGAAGAACCGGGTACTCGGGTTTTTTCGGTTCTTTCGGGTCGTGAAATTAAATTCTATTTAATTTGTTTTGGTTTGGTTTAGAAACTCTATTAATCACAGTTAAGAAAATAAATAATATGGGAAATTGCTAGCCGGTTGGCTAGCAACAAATTATAACAAAGTTTTTAAATAATCAATATGTCATATATATCAATATGTGAAGCGGTAAGAAAAGTCTATATGCGGAGACAGCTAGTGAAGCTTGAAATACACTGTTCTAGCCGCCTCCACCTGGCCGGCCCATAAGGTCACTTTTCACGCCTCATTTGAAGGAACCCATTTTAAAGGAAGGAGGAAACACATGTGCTGGCAAAGAATTCCAAGATTTTGAAGACAAAGAATCGAGTTAATAAACTTCTTTGTGCGCGATTTTGAGGTGGAGACAGTGAATTGATGACTCCGAAGACCGCCACGCACGAGGAAAAGAGGAAGGAGGAAGGTGGGATAAGTTCAAAAAGCGATGCAATAATTCATGAAATGTCTCGCCGCAATTGCAGAGGCTCGAAGTGTGCTGGCAATAAATTCCAAGTTTTCGAAGTCCGACAAAGAAACGAGTAACTAAACTTCTTTATGCGAGATTTTGAAGTGGAAACAGTAAATTGATGACTTCGAAGACCGGCACGCGTGCTCCTGAGTAGGAAGGGGGAAGGTGGGATAAGGTCAAATAGCTCTTTAGAGCACTCTCCGTGATATAACCGATAGAAGGCGCTAAGCGACGCAATGTCTCGACGCAATTGCAGAGGCTCAAGGTTGTTCGTGACCTCTACATCGCCCACGATACGGACAGCACGACGCTGCAATCTGTCCAGGGCATCGAGTAGGTACTTGGCGGAGCCATCCCACAAGTGCGAGCAATATTCCAAGCAAGACCGGACCTTTGAGTTTTATAAAGCAGGCATAATTGGTCAGGCGTGAAAAATCGACGCACCTTGTTCAGGACACCGAGCTTCCGTGAAGCTGTTTTGATCACGGTTTCGATGTAGTTCCTGGAATTCAGATCGCAACATATCTCCATGCCTAGCAAGTTTAGGGAACCCTGTACCGAAACAGTCGTGCCCTGAAAAGACGGAAGGGGAAGGAACGGCGACATTTTAGCTGTAAACGCGCACACCTGTGTTTTCATAGCATTGAACTCAACAAGATTGTTAGAGCCCCATTCAGATACGAGGTTCAACACCCTGTTGAGCTCAATGGTAAGATTCTCTCTCTCTCTCTCGGCTTCAGCGCGCCCAGCCCCTGGGCGACCGTAATATCCCCCATGCCTGTACTGTCATCCGCATAGCAATGAATGCTTCCTAACGGAAGCATGTCATTGATATGAAGAAGAAAGAGTGTGGGGGATAGAACAGAGCCTTGTGGTACACCAGCATTCACTGTCATGAACCGCGAAGCGCATCCATCTGCGAGGACACGGATTCTTCGCTCATGCAGGAAGCCGACAATCCAGTTACAGAGCTGAGCGGGCAGACCGTATGCCGGGAGCTTGGAGAGAAGAGCCCTGTGCCAAACCCGATCGAACGCTTTGGCAATATCAAGGCTAACTGCCACTGACTCACCTCACCACGTTTGTCAATAGCTTCACCCCAGACATGCATTAAGTACGCTAGAAGATCACCCGTTGACCGTTTCGGCCGAAACCCGTACTGTCGATCATTAATTAATGAGTGATCTTCTAGGTATCGGATCAGCTGGTGGTTTAAGATCCGTTCCATGACCTTGCAAAGTACTGAGGTGACAGCTATTGGGCGATAGTTAGCTGGGTATGATCGGTCTCCCTTTTTGGGGACCGGTTGCACATTGGCCTCTCTCCAAGATTCCGGCACACACCCAGAAGAGAGAGAAAGACATTATAACCGCGTTAAGACAGGAGACAACTCCGCTGCGCAGTTTTTCAGTACTATCGCTGGAATGCCATCAGGTCCACTAGCTTTCCGGACGTCGATTGACTGAAGCTCCCCACGTACATCACATTGCCTAATACGAATATCGGGCATTGTGTGGACACAGTGGGAGAGTGTTGGTGGCAGTGAGTTGCAGTCATCGATTCGGGAGTGAGTAGCAAAGAGTTTTACCAAGAGATCGGCTTTCTCTTGCGGCTTGTGAGCTAGCGAGCCGTCAGAACATCTCAACGGGGGCAGCGAGGGTTGACAGAAGTTGGACTGCATGGCTTTGGCCAGACGCCAGTAGCTACGGCTTCCCGGAGGATGCGTAAGAAGTTCTTGGCCAACTCGTGCAACGCGCTGTGCATCCGCTCTGATGAAGGCCCTTTTGCAGGACTTGGTGGCGTTGTTATAGACTGCTTTCAGTGAGTCAATGTTGGGATCCCCGCAAGCTCGGCCCCTGATCCAAGCGCGGTATACCTCTTTGGCTTTGGACGTTCCTCCACTGGCAATCGTTGCAGGAGCTAGTATTGATGCTGCGCCAAGCTTGCCCTTACCCCCCTTACTACTTTTTACTTTCGTCCACCTTTCAGCATCCGTGGCGCTCGTCGTATTAGGAGCTGATAGGGGGACGGCGGAGATGCCGGCCTTCGGCTTAGAAGCAGGGATGACTATAATTTTGCCCTTATTTAGTGCGGCAGAGGTCGGTGGCTTCGTTTTCTCCTGCATCGTCTTTCGATTATCAGCGGCCAGCGGAGGACGGTGCTGTTTCGCAGGAAGCAGCCTTCCATCGGCCTCCATCCCATCAAACCTAGCGCCAACCATGGTGCTGACGCGCGAGAGCACTTTCCGCACCAGTCTCACTTCCTTGTCCTCCTCATCGTTAGACGGCGGGGTTACAACAAAGAGTACAGGCGCTTGCCGTGACGTGCTCGGTTGCGGCTGAGTGCACCGAATGCTTTCCCGCTGAGGCAGGGCCTCTCAGGTGAAACATATATCCATGTCGGAGTCCTCAATTGCAACCGGCGCTTTTGGAACGCCTTTGTCACCCAAACGGAGCTAACGAACGTCCTTTTTCAATCGGTCGAGCTCTTGCCTCACCGTCTTCAGTTTACCGATTTCTCGGCGGAGAGCCTCCATCTCGGCTTTGAGACGGGCATTTTCAACGCGGAGGAGCCTCGTCTCGTCGCTGGCCGTGCGTGTGTCTCGACATTTCGGTAAATACATGAGATCCTTGCGTAAGCGCGGCTAAGTTATAACTAACAGCCCGTTAGAGAACGATATTTCGGTTTGGGCATGTCGGAAACCTACGCGCCACGCCGCCTCCTTAAAATATCTACTTCTTTCTATGATCTGAGTGCTAAACACACTAAAACTCCCTGGTAACTTCATTGCCCTTCGCGTGGGTAGCCTAGGCTCTGGCGAAGCAATTTCACGAGCCCACCCCCGATATGCTGTAGCCTAAGATGAAATGACTTCGATGCCCAGTAATCATACTTCTAACGTTTCCTTTAATCCGAAACACAGTGTCAAAAACACAAAAATTTGTCGAATACTGGTACAAACGTGTGTTTCGTCAATTTATTATTTTTTAGATTTTTTACTGATTTTCCTTAATGAAACGAATCATTATATCTAATAGAGTATTAAATTATGTATCGCATCGTGTAATTACAACTTCGTACGTAAGCTCGATGATGTTTGTGTGACAAGTCGTCAAAGTCAGCCAAGTTCAAAATCCGACGAGTATAAGGACGTTTACCTTACCTACTAACTGTATGCAAAAAATCATAAACTTTAATATTTTTGGAACCTCAAAACCTAGCGGTACCGGACTAAATGCCTTCCACCAACATCTTGAGACGGCTCGGCCAGTATGCTAATTTTGACTTAGACGCAAATACTCTGCCCGGTTGACACTAAGCCACCTGGATTAAAATACCAGCTGCGCTCTTGAAGAGTTCTTCAAAACGAAGGCCAGGGTGTTCTTGTTTGTCGGGGCGGATGTAACAACACACAGCCTAAATAAAACTTGTGACCCTTGAAGAACACGAACATTAAAAAAAAACCGACTTCAAAAAACTGCAAAGGATAAAATAATTAAATTTAAGTAGGTATTCATCCCCTAGAAACACATTTTTGGAGTCGGTGCTTCACTTTCTATTGTTTTTGGAAACCACTTAGCACCAACTCCAAAAATATGTTTCTAGGGGATTAATACCTACTTAAATTTAATTATTTTATCCTTTTCAGTTTTTTGAAGTCGGTTTTAATTTTTGTTCAATTTTTTTTTTCACAATTTTTAGTGATAACTTTCTACGGTCGAAGCTAGATGGGTGACCGTCAACTTATATTGTTTCCTACTATCGTATCGTTTTACTAAAAATTCATTGGAAAAGCAAAAATTTGCAATTTCGCATATATGTAGACGACTTAATAGTTTCAGTTTTTTTTTAATTTAAAACCAAAGTACCCAACTGTTTTTGAAAAAAAAATTATGGGACCAAATGGCAGCTTTTCCGCATCGAACAAAAAAAGAATCACGTAAATCGGATCAGTAATCTCGGCGTAATCGGTGTACATACATATATATATAAAAAACCGGCCGAATTGAGAACCTCCTCGTTTTTGAAGTCGGTTAATGAGCGATAGCAGTGGTTTCTGCCGCATTACATAATGAAATGACGCGTGGTAAAAAACACGGGTTTCTAATGCACCCGAACATGACTCCTACCACTTTTGGGAAATGAACCTACCATTTTCTATAAACGACCCAAAAATATGGACTTCATTACTGAAATATCAGTTAGAACTTACAAATACAAATAATTTATTCCACAGAATTTTGTTACATATTGCGTTGGTACTAAGTCTCTAGATATGCAATAGTTAAAAAAAGGTACAAAACTAAACTCTATGCAACAATTCAGGAGATCAACCCAGAGCCGGCTCATTTAGCGCCCGCGTGTGCAATCAATTTCCTATAACTTTTTAGTGAAACGATACGATAGTAGCAAACAATTTAAGTTGACGGTCACCAATATAGCTTCGACCTTAGAAAGTTATCTATCACTAAAACTTGTGAAAAAAAAAATTAAACAAAAATTAAAACCCACTTCAAAAAACTGAAAAGGTTAAAATAATTAAATCTAAGTAGGTAATCATCCCCTAGAATCATATTTTTTGGAGTTGGTGCTAAGTTGTCTCCAAAAACAAAAACAATAGAAAGTGAAGCACCGACTCGAAAAAATATATTTCTATTACTTATTTTAATCTTTTCAGTTTTTTTAAGTCGGTTTTAATTTATGTTTAAAATTTTATGTAAGTAATATACCTACACTTAAAAAATAAAAACAAACAACGAGAATAAATCATTACAATAAAAGTTGCTACGTTAATTTATACTACTACCTCATTACTATACTTTGATAATAATAATCTAAGAATAACAAGAATGATATTTGGTCCATGTTGTTAAATTATAAAATAGGTCCATCTATTGACAAGATTAAGTAAGTTTCACAAATAAATTAAAGTGGCAGTGACGCCATCTAGGAGTCTGCTTTTACGCAAAGTATTGACGGAATGTGTATTTTCATGATTTGATACTGCTAGCGACATCTCGTCATTATTTAGGTACTAATTTACGCGACATTAGACATTGGCAATCCTTTACTTCTATCATCCTGTAAAAATTCTAATGATTTACTATCATATTTAGGCATATTTTAATCCGCAGGCTAACTGCTAACGCCATCTAGTCTTAAGCCGGTATTCGTAGCTTTAACAGAGTTACGCTTTTTTGTATGACATTGGCAGTCTATATATTATTTGGTCCATGGCAATAGTGAGCACTTTAAATCAATACATAAGCAACCAGAGACATAATTACATTAGTTTTTGTTTTCTGGGGTGATAAGATCAACAGGGCCTGGTATAAGTACTTATAACACCACCACATTACAAAGTAGGTTTTAGGAAGAGTTGTCCCTATAGGTACCTATACCTAGCTCTGCCTGGACAACTGTAATATTCACATGTGCATAATTGTTCAGCAACAGCAGTGTTCAAGTTCCTACATGTTATTAGTGTAACTTTCATGACCTGTAAATTCAAATGCGTACCAGTAATAGTAAGGCTATCCAATTATCTATGTGATTTTTATGATAAGAGATTGATATAATTTCAAAGAGCAATGGTGTTAATTCACCCAGAACATTATTTTCTTAGCCCAAATTATAATAAAATATAGTTACTTTTCTAAACCTAATAGTCTTCTAACATATTGTCTCCTATTATTTTTGTTGTTTAATATTATTAAAATTCACTTACTTCTCATTGCAATGGTTATTTGATTTAGAATGGTGTTCAAAATTTAATTTAAGCAATTTTATAGGTTAAGTAGTAATATTTCTCACATCATAGGAATGGTTTTTAAATACCTGTCAAGTATCAGATTCCAGAGTTTCCAGACACAACTGATTTTTCAATTGTCTTAACACTGCAGAGGGATAATGCCGCTTGACAGATTAATAAATTACTAGCATGAAACAAAAATTTGCATAACTCTTCAATTAAAAGAGATTTCTGAAAGTTGTGATGTTCTACATATAATTTTGGATTTCATTAAATAGAAAAGAATAAGGGAGGTAAAATGGTGCTAAAAATATTAATATCTACCTACCTACTTAACTGCATATTGTTAGCACCTAAGTTATTCATAAAATTACCCTTTTTAGTTTTTATAACCCCCGACCCTAAAAGAGGGGCATTTTATGTTTGATGTGTCTGTCTTTGTATCTGTAAGTTTGTCTGTGCCATCATAGCTAGCACTGACAGATTTTGATGCATTTTTTTTTGTTAGAAAGTTAATGTGGTCAAGATGGTTCTTAGCTTTGAATTATGAAGATCTGTTCAGGCGTTTGATGATAATCTTTCACAGATCTGATTTTTTTCAAATTTGGTGCACTCTTACTTTAGTAATATTTCATTATGATGAGGCTGAGAGTTAATTAAAATTTTATTTTAATATTGTTAACTTTTCAATAAACATGTTAAATCAATTTTGACTCTGTTTCTTATTTCTTACACATTCCCAATTAGACCTGATTGCTCTCAAATAAAGAATTTCTTATTTCTGTCAAGCCATGGATTGCAGAAACAATTGGTTTTTAGTTTTGTCCAAAAAAAAAATGTATTCTTAAGTAATTTTACTGTCATCATCAATATCAGTTTATCTCAGAGAAGTAGATCCAAGTAGCAGTTTCAGAATGTCAATGAAGTATTTGGCTAAATCATAATGCAATTTGAATTGCAACTTATGACTTATAAAACGACGACCGGCTGGCCGAGTGGTCTGTACCCCAGGCTACTCCGTCAAGAGGTCCCGGGTTCGAATCCCGGTAGGAACAAATGTTTGTATGATGAGTACGAGCATTTGTTTACGAGTCATGGATGTTTATATGTTTATTTAGTATATTTCTAATATTTATATACATATTATTATCATTATTTCTCCGTTATCTAGTATCCATAACACAAGCTCTTAATGATGCTTACTTTGGGCTAGATAATAGGTGTGAGTGTATAAATATTATTATTATTATTATAAAATTACTAATCCAAATGTTTTTACATTCAAGAGACAGCACTTCACCATTTCACCTGTAATTTCCGTTTTATAATGCTACTTTTAGTTATTTATCACTATAATTTGAGATCAGTGTCATTGAAGAACTAGTAGCGACCAGTGTCTAGGAATTATTGTTGAGTCACTTTGATTAGATACTCATTGAACAAAGCTGTTAGCTTCTTAAACTAGTCATATTAACAACCTATAAAACTATATACAGTTTTGGAATTTGTTATTATCACCTTGAATATCATAGCATTGCAGAATATTTTAAAACTAAGTGTTTCTGCTCCAGCGAACAGAGCCAGAGCTCTTGGAGATACTAATAGTAATGATCCAGTGCTCATGGGGTGTAGCATCAGTCCGATCAGTCTACCTGTCTGTCTGTGTGTGTCTACTTAATAGCTTCTTTGCACCATCATCATCATCATCATCATCACCAGCATATAAACGTCCCACTGCTGGGCACAGGCCGTCTTACATGGGAGAAACACATGAGAAGTTTGGGCCATAACACTACCACGCTAGCCCAATGCGGGTTGGTGGGTTAAAGCGGTTGCAGGAGCAACCGAGACCAACGGCTTAACATGCCTCCCGAAGCATGGAGGAGCTCGAGATAACAAACTTTGATTTACCCATCCTAGGATCGACCATGGTGAAAGTGGCTTTGTTTTTCGTATCGAAACCGAGCGCTCAAACCAATACGCCAAAGAGCTCCTCCTCCTTAGCTTAAAAAATATGTATTAAAATTTGAATCCACTACACTATTAATTCCCTACTATTATTTTATTTTAATTATTAATTTAAAAAACCCTACACATTATAATCATCACGTCTGTCGCGAAGTTCGCGAGTTCAGTTCATTAAGTGCCAATCGTAAGTATTAAAATTCGTAATGTAAATAACTTGATATTGTTATCGATACGAGTTTAGCAATCGATAAGTAAGTTTGTGTCTATGCCTTGTATCTATGGTTGCGTCTGTGGTTGACCGTTGGCGGCATTGCGTGACGGACACTTTTTGGGTTGTGTACCGCGGGAGAGAAAAGGCGGGTTTTCAGATGCCAACGAGCCGTGGTGCGAAGCGGTGCTATCAGTTCTACTGAGGAACGATGGCGAGAAACGAGAGGACGACGTTTAGTGGTAATATAGCTAACGCAAACCTGGTGAGTTGTGTTCTATTATCACGCATGCATAAAGTCAGTGTAGTGTTCTGTGGACATAGCATCTTATGAGATAGCTACATGAGTTATTAGTTTAGGTCGCTCCCCCAGGGATGGACATTGTAGTAGTTCCGGAAGGCCAGGGTAGGACTGTAGGGGAGGTGGAGGTCCAACACAGGGACTGCGGTCCCGAGCCAATGTCCATTAGAATGTATCACATGCGTGTGGCTTTCTAGAGGACTACGAAGGCAAGTTCGTAGTCTTCACCTGGGGGCGACGGAGAGTAACTGGGAACAATGTTCCTAAGTGTTGTCCACATACGTGCACCTCTCCAAGAGTAGTTTATCATAGTTGTTCTGTCCAGGGAACATTATATTATGTATATCTATGTCTCACATGCTGTCATAGAATAAGTTACACCCTCATTATTAATGTTATACGGCGTGTGGCGACAACGTCAGTTAAGAGATACCCACTGCAGAGCATAAGCAATTGGGCAAGGACCTCCAAACCGATCGGTCCTGCACTGCCTAGACATGAGAATAATTTTCAATCTTTAAATTACAAATCGATCCTAAGTAGGTAAGTATGATTATCCTGAAAAAGACAACATATAATTGTGTGAAAAATATTTCAACTAGAAAAAATGTCTGCCCCCCGCGCTCATAGCATGGCAAACTCCCGGGGAAACAATAAGATGGTCTCTCTCTCTTCGTCAGAGAGAAATAAAGAAATAAGACACATTAATTTGTCTCTTAGTATGTGAACATAGGTGGTGGAACAAGATTTTGTCCACGGTCCGTTCTACCTTCTACGGGTGCTCGGCGGTCCGAACCCGTGACCTTTCACAATTCGAATGACTGCCCTAACCACTAAGCTATAGAGGATTTAACTGAATCCTATAAAGTTATTAAAGATATTCCTTAGATTTATACAAATAATCTAAGTGATAACTAAGCAAATCAAAAAGTAATGTAATGTCACAGGCGAATTTGATACCCTACCTATACAGGGTGTACCAAAAATACAAATAAAGTGAAAAGGGTGTAAATGGGTCCCTTGTGTAGAGTTTATTACCAATGTATGACAACTGTAGTATGACATTATTACATGCTGAAAAATTAATTATTTTTGATAAAATAATAAAATAATCGACATTGAAGCGCAGCTCTATTCTAAGTTCATTCCCCCTAACAGACGTAAATACCTCCTACTCTTAGAAACTTTTCTACTCCTGGTAGCTAATATTTATTTGATCAAATATTAACCTAAAATAAATAACCTATAATTCCTCAATTAAGGTATTTATTTTACTAGGCTAAGTACAAAAAAGATAAATAGATATTAGATAACTTTATTGAATACTCCACAAGAATATTAAGTGAGTGAGAATCAAGATAGGTCATCATAAAAACCACAAATAAATTTTAAAGTTGTATTGAAGTAACAATCTGAGTAGGTAGGTTCTATCTACCTAATAGCTCAGATGAATAAACTAAGGTTTTAAGCCGTAAACCAAAAATAAAAATAATTTTAATTGAGTAGGTATGTATTTATCACACACAAGAACCCGTAAGATCGATAAATGTGGTTAAAAATTTATCACGGATCAATCAATTAGGTACTATGTAATTGTACTAGCACTATCCTACCATTTAGAAATAAAAAAACAACTTACCTCGAACTAGAAACACTTTTTTCTTACAACAACGCAAGATGACAAGTAAGCTGACGGCTCACCTAACAAGCGGGACCACTTAACTCAATCAACACAGCTTTACAGTTCACATGAATATCTTACACAACCACATAACACTTACAACATAGCCCTAAGATTAGAGAAGCAGTTCAAAGTGTACCTACTCCTCCTTGCTGCCTCAACAACGACGGCCGTCGTCGGGACGGACACGGCCTGTGTCGCATTTCGCACCATATTATCGTCACCGTCCTTGTAATCGAAGTCAACATACCTACTCATGGCATACACATAGCATTATCTCGCAATATTTAATAAGAATAACGACGATCAGAGATAAAATTATACGCGACTACACTTTATGAACTTATGATCAAATGAGCTCGGAAACAGATGAGGTGACACTGACGAGCCGAGCCGACAAAGCGGGAGGGAAGCGGCTTTGAAATAGGTAGTCTGCGCGCGCCGCTCTGCGCCGCTGTTTTTTCCTTCTGCGCATGCGTACGGGGAATGACAGGGATTGTCAACATTTAACTAGTTTTTTAGTTTAGTAAAATTATTTTAGGTATGGATCGCAATAAGTAATTTAAGTATTATTGTATTATTGTGCCCAATAAACTTTTTTCTATTCTATTCTATTCTATTCTATTCAATAAACAACTTTGACTTCAGTATCCTTATAACTATTGGGTCCAAGCTAAGGCTGGAACCAAAAAAGGTTTTCGTTTTCGTTAAGAGGGTTATTAGAGCGCTGTTCGACTTATATTGGATTTAATTATCGTGGCAAGCAAGAGCTATTTAATTAAAAGTTAAGATGATTTTTCGGAGTGAATCTTCTGTATTTGTACTATTATGTATCTGTGGTATAAGAAGTAGTGTAACATAATTACGCCAACGACGCAAACAAACCGTTAAATGCTTGTCTTGCATTCGAAGCCCAGTAAGATCCATTTTTTCAACGTTAAAAAAGTAGGTTACAAAATAAGTAAAAACATATCCAAGCGAGCACGGTCGCAAACACTACCTAATCAACAGTTTATAGGCACTTAGTCATAATCCGGCAGTACTCTGCTCTGTTTTTTTTATATCAAGTATTAAAAAAAATCTTTTGAATAAAATGTTGTGAACCAATGACACATTTGGGGGCGTTTAGGGTTTCATCGGAAAAAATGTAAACCAAATTTTTGAATCTCCTCTGAACTCCTAGTACTTACATAATCTAACAAATTTAATTTTGACCGACAAATAACCTTGCTAGATCATGCTCATTTAAAGGTACATTTTAAATCCAAGTGAAGACTTCGGCTCGCTTTAATGCGTAGGTAATTCCGTCGACAGCACGTTAATAGTACATGCGCGTTCATTGTGACCACTTACTACTACCATATCATCATTAACATCATCATACCAACCTCTGATGTCCACTACTGACCAAAGGCCTCCCCCACCGATTTCCAAATGAAATGGTTCTTGGCAGCTGCATCCAACGGCTCCCCGCGACTCTGACCAGGTCTTCTGTCCATCTAGCTAGTGGGAGGCCGCCCTTCTTTGCACTTCCCGGTATGTGGTCGCCATTTTAAAACTTGAACGCCCAACCAGCCGTCTGTTCAGCGTGCTATCTGCCCTGCCCACGCCACTTCAACTTGCGAATCCTATGAGCTATGTCAGTGACTACCATACCATACAATTTTTTATAACGGCAGTCATCAGGTAGGCCATTTTACACGTAATGGTATAAAAACCAGTTTTATTGACCCAGAGCGATGCGTCACGTAGTTTATTTCCATTTAATAGTAATTTTGAACCCTGTTCTCGTTTGACCCGTCGCTTCGATTGTGCAACATCGCGCTGTGACATAAACAAAACAGCTTGAAAATAACATCACACCTTTTCACATCGCGCATTTTTTGATAAAGATATGTACCTCCCACCCTGTCACTGTATTTGAATACTCCGGTATGTACGAAAACTTACGTATTATTTAAGTTTAAAAAATAAATGCGGAACCCGAGGTGTATTTTTTCAAATGGCGGTGAATTCTGCTGCAAGTCTAGTATTTTCAAAGACTAAGCGGTAGCAGATGAGTGCTTAGTTAGATTAGTGCAATTTGATTTTACATACTCTATTTATTTGAATGTGTTTACGTAATATGCAAAATCGATACTAATAGCAATTTATTGCTTAAAAATAATAAACAACACCTAAACAAAAAGATAAATAATTGTTATAAAAATTAAAAAATAAATGATTATTTCAATAAAATTATTATTACTTGTCATCGTATTAGAAATTAAGGCATCGTTTTATAAGTTTTATCGGCAAAGAAAGATTTTTGCATCTCAGAAGGAATCGACGGTACTAATAGTTTGCATATTCTAGTCTTTGGAAATATAGTCTATTGATTTGATGTAAATTTTAGGTTGAATGACATTCACAGCCGATCACTAGAGTAGTGACATTTTCATTTTGTGTTTTCGATGAAGAATTTCTTTTTTTTTGGGTACTTCTGATACACCGTGTATAAATATCATGAGCCATACCTTGATAATTAATAATCGACCTAAGGTATCTGATATAAGGTCGAGATTCCATTGAAGACGTAACCGCATTGCACCATATATTATTATGTCGTATGGTAATTAACCTAAATAGAAAAGGGTAGCTCAAATTAAAATTGGTCTTTTTTACTAAGGATTTAGAACCTACTTAGTAAGTATATTTGAAAAAAACAAATCACAAAGACCTATCTATCATACCTATGATACCTACTTCACATAATTGAAAATTATTCAAGTATTAGTAGTTGATAGTTAGTGATTTACACCAACAAATCATTACAATTTTATACATTTACTAGTATACACAGACACAGCCATCACAACTCACATCCGAAATATCATAATATGCGAATATTATCATTATAATTTCAACTTTAGCATCATATAATTAAGCTTCAAAATTGCTTGCTTCACACATCACTGTGTCTTGTAAAATACAATAAATAAATTCGACACAAACTTACAAACACCCCTGGTTGATTGCGTTACATACTCGCCTTCATTCTTGGGGAACTCAGTTCAAACCCTTTCGACGCATAATGCCAAAAACGCAAAACGCCACATTGTTGTTTTGCGTAATGAAAAAAAATCCACGCATAATGCCAAATACGCATAATACCAAATACGCATAATACCAAATACGCATAATACCAAATACGCATAATACCAAATACGCATAATACCAAATACGCAGAATGCCGAAATGCTTGGTGCCAAAAACGCAAAATGCCACTTTGTCGTTTATATCTCACTTCTTTTGTCGTTGAAGTCAACAACCAAGGCATATATTATAATATTAAACTTGGCCATCATTTCCAAGCAAGACTCATGGTCCCACTGCCTTTGTCCCACTGCTATTCGACGTAGCCTCCTATTTCTGGGCGATTTTGCCCTTCCTTATGCTTAACGAACCCAACATACCGGACTTTTGCGGAATTAAAATTGATTTCTGACAAAAACGAATGTAATGGAATATCAGTGGGACAAAAGCAGTGGGACCGCGAGTCCACATTTATGTTTTTGATGGGATAAATATATCAGAAATCAATTAAAAGTTTATTATTATACTCTATATTAGTTAACAGTAAGTAGTAGGTACGCAGCGGATGCGTATTTGGCATTTTGCGTATTTAGTTGTGGCCTTATGCGTATTTGGTATAACCAGGATTTGGCATTAAACGTATTTAGTTTTTATGCAGCTTTGGCATTATGCGTGTTTGGCATTACCAGAATTTGGCAATACACGTTTTTGGCGTTTTGCGTATAAATGGCGTTTTGCGCTTTTGGCATTATGCGTCGAAAGGGTTCAAACGTCTTAAGGTATATTATATTTTCATGTCAATTTATTTTTAACACTAAAATTCAATAAGATTTTGTGTGTTGTAGTTGTCTAATATTACTTTTCTTCAAAATTGTTATTTCATATTCACATTTGAAGAGTAGAATGTTAGATCTTTAAAATATTGTGAATGAGTAGTAGTTACAGGTATGATAATAGGAGTTGTGAACGTTATAAATGTTTTGTTTTTGTTTTTTAACATTAAATAAATGTAGAAAAACAAACCTAAGTAAATGTTTATTTTCATTTCTCTCCATAACAATGGACCATAATAATGACCCGACAATAGAAATATTTTTTTAGTTAATAACAATGAATAAATAATGAAGCCTGTATTTTAATAGGTATAATATTAGTTGATTGAAATAACTAGGTACGCTGAACATCATTGGTAAATAGGTAGCGTAAATAAAATATCATAAATAGCCATTATAATTATGTAGAAAACTTTTTGTTTTAAATTAAAGCAATGGTCTCAGCCGTACTTTAATTTTAAATCAAGTTGAAACAACGAAGCGAAGAGAGTAGACCGCGGACGTAGCTAGCTGTAGCTATAGCTACCTATAAACCTACACGTCATATTTAGTCGGAGGCTATATCGAAGAAATACAAATTTTAATAGTCGTCGCGCTCGCGTTCAAGGCCAACTGCGAGTATTGTAGGTACAGAGTACTTGAGAGAGAGACGTTAGAAAGAGGCGCTGAGAGACATATGTTTATCCTTTGCTCACAAATTTTCTGTGCGTTGCGCTCTAGGTTCAAGGACAAACTGTTACGCTTGACGTGCTGCCGACTGTACAAGGGTTGCCAAGGGTAAAAATATTATTCCTTGCAGCTAAAAGTCATAAATAAAATAAAGATAATATAATTATTAACCTTTAACTAAAGGAAATATCAATTTATTGCTATTATTTTGTTTTCGATTCAATAATATTGTTTGTTTTCAACCTAGCGGCAGCAGCGACATCTTACGAGACACTTTGAAAACTTCATCCAAAAACCGCTAAGCTTCATAGATGGCGCTACTTTCTTTGCCAATAGCATTGTTCTAAGCTATGATGCCACAGACAGACACACAGATACACCGATACACAGACAGACACGTCAAACTTATAACACCCCTCTTTTTTCGTCGGGGGTTAAAAATAATAGTCCACGATACTAAACTACATTAGTTTACTCAGTTAATATTCTAAAACACACATCAATTATCTAACTAAGTGAAGCAAAGCCTGAACTATGGATTCTAGATAACGGATAAATATAAAAGTACTCTACATATATGATAAATTACACGTACAGATAACATTACGAACATACTTGAGCGTAGGTATCTAATAACAATCTATGAAATTGGACATTTTTTCAGCACATCTGCTCAAACAATGCATTTACGAAGTCTGTATTGGCTCTGTGCACGACTCTAGCACTCTAGCGCCATCTAGAGTCCGCAATTTTGTTGGCTTTGACGCTTTGAGAATTAATCGCAACATCGTGACAAAATATTAAAATTAAAAACTATTAATTTATATTACAAAATTAATAAGATACCGTTATTTGGGTGGACAGGCTGTGAAATCATTTTTGATCATTCAAAGTGTGTTTAATTTTGGTTACGTCAGTCAGGGCTTGTTTACTTTATTTTTTGTTGTAGTTTTACTGTAAAACAAGAAGATAAAGTTACTTTATTGGTTCCATTAAATAGTAAATACAGGGTGGTGCCGTCAATACGACAATAAATTAAAACATGGGCTATATTAGTTCATAGACATTTCTATGAACTAATATAGCCCATGTTTTAATTTATTGTAGTATTGACAAACCATTGTTTGTCACTTGCAAAATCATCGTATTCATTTGATAATTTCATGAAATTTCTATGAAATAATGAAGCCAATGTTATATTATTTCATACAAATATCATGAAATTATCAAATGAATAAGATGTTTTTGAAAGTGGCAAACCATTTCTATCAACTAATATAGCCCATGTTTTAATTTATTGTCGTATTGACAGCATCACCCTGTATATATATTTGTTATAACGCACCCGATTTGTTATAACGTACTTCGCACCCGAAGTTCGAAAGTTAAATATTACGCACCATACATAGGAGCGTGTGGTAATAGTAGATTGCTTTATAAGGGTGGAATGGTATCAATCCCTACGAGGTTGTTAGACGCCCGTCGCCCGAGCGCAGTGATAGTCCGGCTATAGTCCCAGTAGGGTTTCATTAATTTTACCCGTGTGTAGCACTCTACTTTTCATTTCAAATGCAAGGAAAATCAAAAATAGTTTTTCTAATAAAATTTATTAATTAAATTAAATATTTTTAAATTTGGAACACATCGCGTTACCGCCTACTGGTCATTCTATTTTTTTTCTTCATTGTACCACAGATTGACGTAAAACCAAATTCAGTTCTACTTTTAAATTTTTTATTCCCGCCCTAGGTTCTCACCTAGCAATTAGTATGAGTTTTTCCCGCCCAGTGGTGGGAACTAGCGTTTTCCTCTCAATACTTAGATCAAGAAAACGCTACTTTCCGAGGATGAGGAATGAAAAATAACGTACTCACACCTAACTTGTACCTGTTTTACCGCACGCTCCGTTGTATGGCACTGTGCGTATTCTTTACGGCTTTTTTAATTTCCTTCAAAAATATAAAAGTATATATACCACCGAGGAGTTTCACAATAAGTTCAAATCTTCAAATTCACACCAATAAAAGATATAGTGTAACGCCTTACGTGTTTTTGCAGCAATGTTTCTTTTGTGCCACTTCGTTTTAAAGTTTGATAAGTGATTTGTAACTATTCAATTAATCTAAAAACTAGCTCAAATCTTAAATCTACTATTTACAAAAGTACTATTTTTATTATATTAAGTATAAAATATGTAAGTTGTTGTGCCTGTACAACGGAATTTTAGTACTTAGTTATATTGAGGGGCGCCCCGCGGAGCTTCACTTTCGGCTACCGACGAGCTTAATATATTAATCACTCTTCTATTTGTGTTTTCACCCCATATTGGGTAAGTGCAGCAGATATTTTAAGTAATTACTTGTAGATAATGTACTTGTAATGTCATAGAAATATTACCTCGCAAATTCCTATTAATTTTTATGCTTTAATATGTAACTAGTGCGCTTTTCTGTAACATATTAATTGTTTCTTATTTCAGCCGTGAAGCAGGTCGCTGTGTTTCGGATTGAAGGGAAGGGTAATTACTGGGCATGGACGGCATTTCATCTTAGGCCTCAGGATGACAACGCACTGCAATATCAATAAATGATTTTCCCTTCACATTTTAATGTTTTTGATGCGTTTAAACGCCTACTTTATCGTAACAATTACAAAATAAGAAAAGAAAATATGATGAAAAAATATGCTCCTAGGGGGAACGTTGTTTAAAAAAACCGTTGCTATAAAAACGTTGGAATAATTGCAAAATTAAAAATTTTAAGTAACCACCGGCGTCATTAATCATCTATCTAACACCATCTCATTAAGACTATTCATAAGAGCCCAAACACGCTTTATCTGCTTTATGTTTTTGAAGAATTGAGCATTTCGCAGACTTTTTGATGGCATAAGATTAGCTCAAAGTTAGTATGTCATGGGAATGTCATCGAAGTGACAGTACACGAAATTTAAAATCAATCGAATCTGTAAAAGTTAGTAAAACCCTATTATCATGTAGAAAATGAGCTGATAGTCATCAAACGCCTGAACTGATCTTCATAAATTATAGCTAAGAACCATCGTAGTGACATCTGCTTTCAAACAAAAAAACCGAACCAAAATCGGTCCATTCGTTTAGGCGCTACGGTGCCACAGACAGACACACAGATACACAGACAGACACGTCAGTAGTGAGATATTGGGCATTCTACCCCACTTCGTTCGTGCTTTATCTCCAGCCCCTCCGGGGACTTCCGATGCACTCACTACGTGAACAGAATGCCCAATATCTCGAATGTTTTGCGTTGATTAAAAGGAGATAATATATAGAGATAATTATTTAATAATTTGATAAAAATCTTTCTTGAAAGTTGATTTTGCTTCCTGCCTCAATTTAGTATTTAAGTCTATATATTGTTTTAGGTATTGCCTCTGCTTAAACTTTATTACGCGGTACTTTTCTTAATTACAGACCATGTTTCAAGCAAGTTTTTAAGTGTACGTAATGAATAACATAAAAATATTTATCATGTAAATTAGGAACAAGTTTTTCCTTCTATCCTCCAGGAGGTATACATTTTTCTGGAGAAAATAGGAAATCATCATGCAATTCATCTCTTTTGGACAAATTAAATCGACTTCTAATATATAACCATATTCCGCATCATTCGAAACTTTGGTAACATCTAATATATCTATCTCACTGCGTTTTAAAAAGCAGAAATTAGACAATGGCAGTGTTAGAAACATTGCATACCCATATAAATTATTGCAATCTATATAAAAAATAAATTTGTCAGGCTTAGACGAATCGTTATCTGACAATTATTTATTATTTCCTTCAGCATATCTATGAGAGCACATGCAAACCCCTCCTCTGATTCCATCTTGAATCATTTTCCACATAGGTAAATCATCAATCAGGTCTAGTCCCACCCGTGTTTTCAATAACATTGCATAGAAAGATAGACAAGGAACTTACACGTAAAAGGTTGATATAGTTGGTAATGAAATGTACAAGTTTTTCTAAACTTTTCGAAAATATCCGTTAGTTAAATCACATCAGTCTTTATTATAAAAGTTTTCATTATTAAGAGCACTGAAAAATTTTTCTTTGGGAGGAAGCAACTGCTCTTTGTAACGTTTAAAATTATCCATAAACTCGTAGGACTAAACACCTTTACGCATAAGTAGTTAACATTGTCGATCACTCGGAAAAAACATATGTAAATATCGAAAATCTGTTATTTGCATGGCCTTAGTCAATTTGTCCAAACTAGCCCGTAAAAATTTATATGAGTCTACAAATCTCAGTTGAATGAACTCATTTTTAGAGATTGGAATGAATTTTGTAAAATAAATATAATTTTCTTTTGTTTTTGGAATAATTACTATAGCTCCCGGAGCCTCACCTAATTTTTTTATGAACAAATGACAATCATATCCTGCTAAGTTATGAAAAACAAAAATTAAAACCGACTTCAAAAAACTGAAAATGATAAAATAATTAAATTTAAGTAGGTATTCATCCCCTAGAAACATATTTTTGGAGTCGGTGCTTTACTTTCTATTGTTTTTGGAAACCACTTAGCACCAACTCCAAAAATATGTTTCTAGGGGATGAATACCTACTTAAATTTAATTATTTTATCCTTTTCAGTTTTTTGAAGTCGGTTTTAATTTTTGTTTAAAATTTTTTTTTCACAATTTTTAGTGATAATTTTCTACGGTCGAAGCTAGATGGGTGACCGTCAACTTATATTGTTTCCTACTATCGTATCGTTTCACTAAAAAGTCATTGGAAAAGCAAAAATTCGCAATTTCGCTTATGTAGACGATTTCATAATTTTAGTTTTTTTTAATTTAAAACCAAAGTACCCAACTGTTTTTGAAAAAATTTTTATGGGACCAAATGGCAGCTATTCCGCATCGAACAATAAAGAATAACGTAAATCGGACCAGTAATCTCGGCGTAACCTCCTCGTTTTTGAAGTCGGTTAAATAATATGGGTATAAATGAAGGTTGCCTGTATTGCAAGTTACATAGACTATGCGCCGCCCCGCGGTACCTCCCCGTCACGTGGTCATAGTCGCGAACCCGATCAGAAAATAGAAGAAATTGCAAATATGACACCAAGTGTTGCTTAAGAAATTTTTCTTATCATTTTCATCCAAAATTTTTGAACTGTTTTTGTTAAGTATTTTGTTAATTTCGTTGACATCGTTATAAATTGATTTAATAAAAACATCAACGCAATCCGGATCGCGATAAGAAATAAAGCGATTATAACTTGTGTCCTCCGCGCACACGACGTAATATGCAAACGCTGCTGGTATATGACGGTGCGAAGTCGATGTGCAACTTGAATCAGGCAGATCGTCTGTGAGCTGTAATAATAGAGTCTCAAAATCAGCTTAAATCACAAAAGGGACTTTTTGCTTGCGCTCAAAATTTTTAAATTTAATTATCGATACTCTTTCTGGTTGTACTGTTACTATTCCTAAACAAACATGGCGGTTCAACTCGTCAGCTGTAGTAAAAAATACTAAACAAGTATCGAAAAAATATAGTTTACCGTGATGAGAAGTTATTCGACGTCTCAGAAGACGAGATAAGTCTTTAATCCAACAATAATGTGTAGTAATACCTTTTTTAATCATTAGTAAATGTGTAATTTTTTGTTATCTTTGTTAAAATCTTGTGATTTATATAGAGGTCCAACAATATTTTTGTTTCTTAATCCGAAAATTATGAATTGAAATATAAATTATTTAAAAAACTCCAACCACTTTCTTGACTTTCAAATTCCTCAACTTTACTTTTAAGTCTATTCCAGATTTCAAATAATAATTTCCCAATCGCTATTAAAATGTAAAATTGAATTTCTAGTTCCAAAAGATTTAATTACTTCCCTATTTATCAGCAACATTTAAAAACGTTGAAAATAATTCAAAATTAACTTTGACTGTCGTATGTTTCTTTAGAGATTCCTTTAGAAATCTTTGTATTTTGTTCTGTATAGATTGCGATACGATTACGAAACGCTGACTATAGCTCGAACACCTTCGATAATAATAGTCTGTCTGAAATTATTTTGTTTATGTGAATTACTTCGTACATGTCCTACCCATGCATTATTTTTACAAGTATACCGCATACTACGCAAAACTGCATTATGATAAAACTATTAAAGAAATATGTAATATTTTTAATTAATATTCTGAAAAATATTTCTAAAAAACAAAAATTAAAACAGACTTCAAATAACTGAAAAGGATAAAATAATTAAATTTAAGTAGGTATTCATCCCCTAGAAACATATTTTTGGAGTCGGTGCTTCACTTTCAATTGTTTTTGGAAACCACTTAGCACCAACTCCAAAAATTTCTTTCTAGGGGATGAATACCTACTTAAATTTAATTATTTTATCCTTTTCAGTTTTTTGAAGTCGGTTTTAATTTTTGTTTAAAATTTTTTTTCACAATTTTTAGTGGTAACTGTCTACGGTCGAAGCTAGATGGGTGACCGTAAACTTATATTGTTTCCGACTATCGTATCGTTTCACTAAAAAGTCATTTGAAAAGCAAAAATTCGCAATTTCGTATATGTAGACGACTTAATAATTTAAGTTTTTTTAAATTTAAAACCAAAGTACCCAACTGTTTTTGAAAAAATTTTTATGGGACCAAATGGCAGCTATTCCGCATCAAACAAAAAAAAAACACGTAAATCGGATCAGTAATCGCGGCGTAATCGGTGTACATACATAGAAAAAAAAAAAAAAAAACATACCGGCCGAATTGAGAACCTCCTCGTTTTTGAAGTCGGTTAAAAAACGATGAACGTGATACTAATAACACATAGATAAAACTACAAAATCAGTAGGTAGGTACTAGAAAAAAGTATTGTTAATATTAGTTATTATATAATGTATTTATCAGAAAGTACTTAGTTAATATAAAAATTATCATTTATTATAAAAAATATCAATATTTTATTTATTTATAAAGTAGATAAATATCTGAGTGTATATTTATTTATTTTAAAAAATTATTTTCAAAGTTATTTTATTTGAATAAAATTTAGGTTCCGTTTTCACAAAAGGAGCGAACGCCGCTGCCAAAAATTCCTGTAGAGTCTCCCAGGTTGAGGTGTTCTCGTCGCACTGCAGCTTCACGCTCACCAACACCTCCTTGTGGTAGACTTTGAGGTCTATGAAGAATTGCTCCCTAAGATCGGCAGTCCGACGAGTCACGCCGGTCGACACTCGGCTTGAGAAGGAAGACTGTAGTTGCGCAGTGGTTGCACATCTTGATCTCGGTGCAGACGAGTTGTTTTCCTCAGAGCGCAAGATCTTAAATAGATCACGTTTCGGTTTTACTCTGTAAAAAAAAAACAACTTTAGCATGTTTAATGACGTAAACTATTCAAAGATAAAAGTAGTCTAAATTATAATTATTTAGTAGTCTAATTATAATTAGTATAAACAATAGATTGATGCTGGTTCAACTAGCAGCTGTAAAAACATAATTAATATCTAGACATCGTAAGTTAAAATAAATCGTTACATTTACCTGATAGACGATGTTTTCTTTGCCGTTTTCTTTTCCTTCGGTTCCGCAATTGGCGATGGCGACATAGAGCGGAATGTTTCGGAGTCAGATCTGAAATATAATGTGTGATATTATATATTACCTTTTTTTTTTTATAAATAAATAAATAAATAAATAAATTTCAACACACTTTCTCATAAAGTGGCTCTAATCCCATGGCAATTAGGCACATAATGACACCTATAATCAAACTGTGACTTTTTCATTACTATTATTCACTAGTGAGTAATAGTTTTTTTTTTAATAATTAAAATTGCCAATATATATTTTTTTTCTTTTTTTGTTGTTAAATCTCCCTGTAATGGGAAGGCAAAAGGAACTAATGCCCATACAGCCATGTCTGATGTGATTGAGTTTATGTCACTTATCTATATGTATATGTGTAAGTATATGTATTTTTTTGTATTTATGTATATGTGTAAGTATATGTAGTTTAAAATCCAAAGTCACGCCCAAGGCCCTATCATAATAACAGCGCTTCTGCGACGTTTTTTATAATGTCGCAAAAGTTTTATGCTGAGATAGGGCCTTGTTGACTGCACTTATTGTTAAGTATAAACTGTTTGTATTTGTCTATTTTTTTTATTTTTTTATTGTTTAAGCTTCTTGTTGTTGTTTGCATGTCAAATAAAAATATTTTTCTTTCTTTCTTTCTTTCTTTAATATTATTGGTTGAGTTACGCTTACATTTGCGCTAAAAAGCTATCCGCGAAAAGCCCAAAAAAAAGAAACCTCATTTTTTAGTCTATGGCCGATGCGCGCGCATAGGAAAACTGATTAATTTTTCCCGCCATTACGAAACATTTTTCACAACTCGTCTCGTTTTCTCTTTTGAAGTTATTTAGTTAGTTATTAATTAAGATGTCTGCAAATACAATTTATGAAGAAAATGATTTATGTTGTACACCGCCCGATATAAGATGTGAAGCCCAGAACGTTATGGAAAGTTTACTACCAGAAAACTCAAAGGAAAAATATCTATTAGCGTACCAAAATTTCATACAATGGCAGAACAACAAGAATACGCAGTCTTTTTCAGAAAATGTGTTCATGGCGTACTTTAAAGAATTATCTTCTAAGTACAAACCTAGCTCTTTGTGGTGTATTTACTCAATGTGAAAAAGTATAGTCCGAACAAAGAATGGAGTGGACTTAAAAACATACTCGAATTTGTCAGCTTATCTAAAGAGACTATCTGATGGATTTAGAAGCAAAAAATCAAAGGTTTTATCATCTGACGATATTGAAAAATTTATTAAAGATGCTCCAGATAACCAATATTTGGCTACAAAGGTTAGTTAAATTAATTTTAATTAAATATTTAATAGCAGCTTGTTGACTTTAATTATTGTTTCTTTTGTTTCAGGTTGCTTTAATATTTGGTGTAACTGGTGCCTGTAGGATACAAGAATTAACAAATATAACTGTAAAAGATATAGAAAACCATGGCCAGATTCTTTTGCATACGTAGAAGATTCCATACAAAACAAGAAGGAAATTTGTGCGAAAATCACAAAAAGAATTAAACTTGATTCTGAGACGCATCCTACTAGCGAAATACCAAGTACATCCAATGATTGGATTTCACCTACCTACACGAATAATGAACCATCACAAATAACAATAGAACATGAAAGTATTTCAGTAAATAATCTATCTGATGTTTTTTCAAGTCAGGTGCTGATAGTCATTCTGTCCTGAATACCAGATTACATTTAAAAATGAACACAAACGACATTTTGATTCTATTGTTGGGTGCAAATGACAAAATACCCACGCAATTATTTTGTGAACTGTCTGTCTTTCTAGCCCAATGTAAAAATACCCATATATTACTGGTACCAACATTAGAGATCCCTTACTTAAATACAGCAATACTAAATAATCAACTAAACTTGATATGTAAGCATTACACCAACTGTTCATTTGTGTCTTTAAAGCAGGGAAAATATAAAAATAATTCTTACTTAGTAAGGGATTTGAGCTACAGACTAAAACTAGAAATTGATACTATAGAATACAATAGCACGTCTATGCAAAAAATTAAAGAACGAAATGCAAAACAAATATTGACTTTAAATAAAACTGACACATTGCACACTAAAATTGGTACCATTCCTTACTATTTTTAAAAAAAATGCACTGAAAAAAAAGCAAATACTAGTTTGCAAGAAAAATGTGTAGATAAATCAAAAATAGGCACAAAGAAAGGAACCATTCCTTACTATTTTAAAATCAAAGATACTCAAATGAAGAAACCATTTAATGTGGGATCAAAAATAGGGACAATAAATAAAAATTTATTTCGAGACAAGGAGCAATAATATGAAACATAATTTTTACATTTTTCACCAGAATATATGTAGTCTACTAAAAAAAAAAATGAATTAGAAATAACTTCACAATTATAAAGTAAATAATAAAAAAATTGACATAGTTTGCTTAACTGAAACCTTTATCAAAAAGGGTTCTGAAGCTAACCTTACCCTAAATAACTATAAAGTTGGCTCCAGCTGGTCACGAGATCATGAGAAAAGAGGTGGATCTTGCATCTTGGTCAAAAAAGACCTTAATTTCACAAAATTACAACTAGCTGACAATTTAGCGGAGAAATATAATTTTGAATGTTGTGGCATACTAACAAAAAACCCCACATTAATTGTGATTTGCATTTATAGAACTCCATTCTCTATTTTATCAGTTTTCTTTGAAAAACTAGATTGTTTACTTCAGAAACTTCAAGAAAAATCTACAAGAAAAACTAAAATCATAGTATGTGGAGACTGGAACTTAGACATATTAAAAATAAATAAAAATACACAAACATTAGTCGATATATTACAGAATCATAATATTAAAATCCATATCAAGACACCAACTAGAAAAAATGCCTGCCTTGATATAATTGCTAGTAATGTTAGTGATTGCAAAGTATTTACTGATCATACATATCTTTCGGACCACGACACTAGCCAAATACTATCGTTTCACGAAAGTAACTACCTTATCAATAAATATTGGACTGAATTTAAAAGAGACTTTAGCTGTGAAAATAAAAACAAATTTTTTAATTATATTAATTCCTTGACCTTCAATGACATACTACAAGAAAATGACACAAACGAATCTTTTAACTTATTTCATGACATTATTAAATTACTATTTGACCAGTGTTTCCCCTTAATAAAAATTAAATGTAATAATAAATTTAAGAGGATAAAATGGATTACTAAGGGACTACAACAAAGTTGCAAAATGAAAAGAGTACTGTATCATTGATATTTGAAATCTGATCACTACAATAAAATAAAAAACAAGAATAATTATACAAAATATACAAAATTGCTACAAAAGTGCATTAATAAGGCTCAAAAAATATGTAACTCCAAAATTGTATTAAACTCCAAAAATAAATGTCGTGCATCATGGAAAATCGTAAACAATAATATTGATAGCGGAACAACCCCGAATGACATAAATTTAATAATACATAATAATTCTTCTTTTGACAAATTATCCGACATAACTACACTTTTTAATGACTTTTTCATAAATACAAGCTGCTGCGACAATTTATCAACAAGCACAAAAGTATCTAATAAAACGATTATTGGAAATAGCATTTATCTATCGCCAACATCAGTTGACGAAATTCAACGTATTGTAATGGGTCTTAAGAATACAAATTCAGTTGGCTATGACGATATAAATACAAATCTATTAAAAATATGTTCGAAAAAAATTGCAATACCATTGACTCACATAGTTAATCTATCACTAGAAAACGGAGTTTTTCCAGATAGACTTAAACTTTCAGTGGTAAAACCTATATATAAAAAAGGAGACGAATGTGATATGAACAATTATAGACCAATAACACTAATCCCTGTACTAGCAAAAATTTTAGAAAAAGTCATGGCTAAAAGAATACAATCATTTATAGCCCAAAATAAGGTAATTAGAAAAGAACAATATGGATTCCAAGAAGGTAAATCAACAACACTTGCCTGTTTTACACTCGTAAAAAAAATAACTGAATGTATTAACTATAAAGTACCCAATTTAGCTCTCTTCCTTGATATGTCAAAAGCTTTTGACTTTGTTAAACATAGCATACTACTACATAAAGCTTATCAATATGGGCTACGAGGAAAAGCAAATAGTTGGCTTACTAGCTACTTAAACAATCGCCAGCAGTGCACTGAGATCTCTAGAATAGAAAGCAATATTAAAGTAACGAGCAGATCTGAATACAAGGAAATAAAAAATGGTGTCCCTCAGGGAAGCATATTAGGGCCATTATTGTTTTTATTATATATTAACGATTTACCAGATGTTACTCAAAATGACTGTTTTTTGTTTGCAGACGATTGTACTATATTGTTCCAAAATAAAAATATTAACAATCTAAAAAGTGACGTAAGTAATACTCTAACTGACATTTTAAATTGGATGAATGAAAATAATCTAAAAATAAATATTAATAAGACTAAAGCAATTCAATTTCATACTTATAAAGCTAACAAAATCAATCTTGATATAAAACATAACAATGATATTATTAACATAGTATATGAAACAAAATTCCTAGGTATCACAATTGATGAACACTGCAGTTGGAAAAATCACATCGATACGGTTTGCAAAAAAATTAACAAATTTGTCTTTGCCCTAGGCAGAATCAGAAAGGTCGCTTGTTTTGAAATAGCATTACAGGCATACCACGGCTATGTTGCTTCGGTGCTTCGTTATGGCTTGATAATCTGGGGAAATAGTGTCGACACAGACAGAGCTTTCAGAGCCCAAAAAAAATGTATTAGAGCATTATGTAGCCTATACAGCTGGGAATCATGTCAACCTCTTTTTATAAAGCACAAAATTCTCACACTACCATGTATGTACATAGCAGAATTGTGTCTATTTGTAAAACGCTATCCTGAGTATTTTGTCACACACAGCGAAAGAAATCCAAATGTGAGAGATTCAAGGAAAAACAAGTTGTATTTTCCTAAAGGCAATTTGACTTTTTTCAGTAAAAATGTATATTGTATGGCCATAAAAGTATTCAACAAGCTACCAGAAGATATGAAAAAGCTTCCATCTGACGAAAATATTTTTAAAAATTGCTTGAATCGTTGGCTTACTGAACGCTGCTTTTACTCAGTTAAGGAATATTTAAATAGCTAATGAGACGAAAAAATAATACCAATAATGACTATAGAATAATGTACAGAATAATGCTTTTACTCAATTAAGGAATATTTAAATAGCTAATGTGACGAAAAATTAATACCAATAATGACTATAGAATAATGTAACAAACTATAATAACTATTTTTTTTCTCTCTCTTTCTGGACTCATATGGAAATTAATGATAAAAATATGTAATTAAATTGAAAAAATATAAAAATATTTGCATGCCTACAATATTTAAGGTAAATACTGTCGCTCTCTCTTCATGTAAACATCTAATGTACACAGTGTTAAGCAAATAAACGATTATGATTATGATGAGACCGCTATATCATCAAAAATAGTTAATTATAATTTTACTAACTGCACATTTACTAATTGTTTCTCCAAATAAACTTTTTATCTACTATGTAAAATGGTTTTTTATTTAAGTATTATTTTATTCAGAAGTGTGTTGAAAAACGTTGTATGATACACGTGTGTATTGATGATTACCGTCCTCGGCTCCTTAAGACCCTCGCCTGACGGCTCGGGCCTCAATGCGCCTCAGCGGTAATCACCAACATTACACACTTGTACCATAATGTACTATTATTTACCGTTTGACCTTCCCGCAAGAATTTTGAGAGCACAACACCGCGAGAGTCAAAGAAAACAGTCAACATGACTTTGACTTATGATCGACTTTAGCGTGGTTTTTGCGGTTTCGGTTCAGTTGGAAGGCGCCACTCCAAAAGCTTGTTGACTAGTTTGCATGTCAAACTCGTAAACCCACGTCTCGGCACCAGTAACAATGCGTTTCATGAACGTTGGGTCGGAATTGACTCGTTCTAGATTGTCCTCAGCGACTCTCATGCGATTGAGTTTTTGGAGCAAAAACAGGTCTTTTGGGACTAGCCGAGCGGCAACATGTTTCATACCCAAGTGATTATTTAAAATGGTACGTACGGATCGACTCGTGAGATACAGAAAATTCGCCGGCTATCTCTCTCAAAGTTGAATGAGGATTTTCAGTCACTATTTCCCTTACTTTTGCGATGTTAACTTCAGTTGCAGACGTTGATGGCCTACCAGAGCGAGGCGAATCGTCCATCACATCTCGACTCGTAATATATTTGGTCAATTTTACCTATATGGTGCGACTTATTTATGTAAATAAGTAAAAAATGCTCTTTTGTGGCTTACAACAACTTACTCGGGAGGTATCGATAAACTTAAATAAAAATAAAGGTGCAACAAACCGACAGAAATACTATTTACACACAATAGGGTTCAAATAGAAAAACATTGTACACAAAAATCTTAACTTAAAACAGTAAACACAAGAGCAATTAAATAATACAACACAAAGGGAATTGTTCGGTTTACTCGGGCGCTTTGGCTAAAAATAAACATTAACCAATATTATCTAAACATGGAATTTTTAATTCTTTGTATATGTCGTGGCCAGATCAAAGAATTGATCACTTCATTATGTTGCCGACCATTTCATGAAATGGTTGCATTTCATGAAATGGCCAGCTAAAACAGACCATATCGTTTAAACATCAACGTTTGATGATATGTCGATCCACGTTTGGCCATATCATTAATGTAGGGTATCCATGATATCAAAGGTTCAATAAAAAATCAAAATAAAGAAGAGATATATTTATTTTATTATTTTGAATATATTTATTTGTTTATACAGCACACTTTAATATAATTATAGTCTAAAAATGGCATAAATTATCACACTCGTTTTAGGACAGAAATTGCTAATAATGTTAATATTTCAAAATTTGAAAATAAATTAGGAATTTTTGGCACTATTTGTTAATGCACGACAAACTTTGGTGGCACTTTGAAGTACAAAGTGATTTATTTTTGAAACATGCACATCTGTTTGTATGGCATTGGTTTTTTGAAGGCTTGCATGAACATTTCTGAAAACCTTGCCCACCAAACATGGATTGACATGTTACAGCTTGACGCAATGATATAGGAAATTCTGATATATCTTCGCTATAATCTTGTGTCGATATTTGTAGGTCTTGCCGAGAAAACCAGTTTTTTACTGTCCCTGAACTAGTCCCAATTTTATAAACTCCATTTTTTGAATCAACTACCTTTCCTAAAATATTTTTAGTATCTAGAGGGCCACGGTCAATTTTTGGTACATTTAAAAATACGGAATTACCAATTTCTAACAAAGGAAGCTTTTTGGCAGTAGCATCGACCATTTTCTCTGCAGCTCTTTTAATTCCTCTATGAGCTTGTTCTCTTTCATTAACAATAAATTGTTCCTTTTGACAAAGACGGCACAAAACATATGCTCCATAACCTTCTTCACCCGAAGATACCCCACATATAACATGAACCGGTTTAGAACAACAACTACAAAAATGCGCTCCGGAAGTTTGCTGTCCACATACAGTACACATCTGACTATCGGATGAAACTAGCTCATTGTTATTTTCTACCTCCAGTATTATTATAGCCTTCTCAGCATTATTATTCGTTGGGACATTAAAAATATCGGCATCCGTTTTATTATTTTCTGCCTCCACCTGCTTTGTTTCGAACAGCACTTCTCTGTTCCTCTCCTTATCCTTCGAAATAGTATTTAATTTTGTTGCGACCTCATTACTGGCATCTATAGTAAATAAAATATTGCTATCTTTTGCACCATTTGTTTCATTATACTCTGTTATTGACGCCTCTTTTTGAGTTATTTTATTGAGTTCTTCCTCTGTCCGAATTGATGATATTAAAGTTTCAGGAACATTACACCCTTTAAGAATAGTTTTCGGGTCGGAGCCAAACATTGCTCGATAAGGAGATCTGCCAATTATGCGGTGGTGAGAGCAATTTTTATAATATTGAACGAAGTAACAACCTACAGACCATTTGGTACATTTATTATCTTGCATCCAGCACCGTAACATATTTTCTACGTCTTGATTCGATCTTTCAACGCTGCCTTGCGTTTGAGGTCGTCGAGGACTCCCATGAATAATTTTACATTCCGACCACATCTTCACTAGGTCTTCTATAACATGTGCCGTAAATTCTCTTCCATTATCGCTTTGCGATATACATGGAGCACCAAACTCTAAAAATATTTTTAAAAGTTCCATTGCTACTTCCGAAGCTTTTTTTGTTTTGAGTGGCCGAAGGTGTAAAAATTTTGTCGCGTGATCTTGATAGTTCATGAGCCATTTATATTCTCCGTCTGGAGCAGACTGTAAATCCACTAAATCTACTTGGCCTCGAACATTAAAATCTTTGGAAATTATAGGCTGTGTTACAATTCCTTTTTTTGGTACTGATCGTTTCAGTTCACACACGGAGCATTGGTCAACAAATATCTCGATGGCTTTTTTCGGAATGTAATGCTTCTTTTTAATATTTTGTATCATTTTCAGTCGCCCACCATGTCCAACAGTTTTGTGAATTTCTGTTAATATTTCATAATAATTTTCCATTGGAACTATACGAATGGTTGCATCGTCAACACTTTTCTTTTTAAAAATTAAAATCTCCTCACCCGCAATTTCCATGAAATCGTATTTTGTAATCCAATAGTAGTCCATCGATTTTTTTATCATGGTCACCCTACTTTCTTTTATTTGTTGTATAACCTAAAAAAACACATTTCAAATTTACTAGCATTCGTTTAATCGGTGTATTGTTGGTCATTAGACAAGTTAAACATTTTGAAGATCTTTAATTTAAAAAAAATACCACTCAATAGAAGTAAATAATAATTGATATTTACTAACCTTTGAAATACGTTCCGAGCTCCAAGGTTTTTTAACATTGCACTCGTTTTTTGAATGACTTTCGTAAAAGTCAAGTAGTTTTTTTTCGTAAGGACATTTTACTTCACTTTTATCTTCCCTATCATTAGTATCATTACTAATAATTTGATTATCAGGATAAATGTACGCCGCCATGATGCACCAATACAATAATAAATCGACATGAGCGCCTCTGATGTCGGTTAGTGTAACTATTTTACGATATGATTAATAATGTTTGGCCATATCATGAAATAGCCGTGCGTTTAGCTGTTCATATCGTTAAACGTTGATTATTCATTGATCTGGCCAGACCATATCATGATGTGGGCAGCAGTCAATTTCCATTTCATGAAATGCAACCATGCAAAATGAATCATGAAGTGATCAATTCTATGATCTGGCCACGACATATAGATAAGAAAGTAATTAAAGCAATATAATCGCCGGAAAGTTAATGATGTGTCTAAATGGGCAAGTATTCCTATAAAAAGTTGCAAATATTGCTGAATTTATGTCTGTATTAATTAATAACGTAATTATTATTGCTAAAAATATGTAATTATGAAACCATAATAAATTATTAACAATTGTTTAATGAATTTTTAATATATAGGTACCTTACTTATTTTTGAGGTAATGCTATAATATGAATGAACAGTCAACAATAGCATTCATAGTACACAAAGGAAAAGTCTTCTTCTTCTTCTTTCTTTATTTTATGGCAACGT